>CAMRHE010001516.1:0-83493 GCA_947044405.1 Leptodactylus fallax | reverse complement strand
GTGATCTATTTATTAGAATTTGCCTTTACCATATCTCCATTGGTCTCAGATAACTGGACCATCGCCATACACTGTCACCATTTTTCCCCAAAATTTCTTGGTCCTGGGTGAAGCTTCGCTGCTATGAAATGTAATATGAAAAAAATCAATTCACGCAGGAGAACTTAATTTTGCAAAACAGATGCAAATGGCCCCGGTCTCCGTGTTTACAAAACTTACAGATTGTTTCCCGTCGAGAAATCAGAAGGCAGAATTAGTGGCTATTTACCTGTTTGATCTCGTAGCCATGGGGGGCACTTAAAAATATTCAGAACCTGAGATTTATTAGATATGAGCCAACAACCTCAATGATTGGTAACATTTTGTACTTAGACCGGGGGTGAACGTTCTAACTGAGCGCGCACCTCTAATAAGATTTATAGTGTGGAAGCATTTCAATAGTCCCTATAAAGATGTCTGTATACCTTCCATACTTTTGCTGATAACTTTTCCTCCTGATTCCCCAATACACATGCTTGCTTGACTTGGCCATAGATATATAGTCCTAGGAGCCCTGACAGTGTCATACACTATGTATTATAGATATATAGTACTAGGAGCCCTGACAGTATCATACACTATGTATTATAGATATATAGTCCTAGGAGCCCTGACAGTGTCATACACTATGTATTATAGATATATAGTCCTAGGAGCCCTGACAGTGTCATACACTATGTATTATAGATATATAATCCTAGGAGTCCTGACAGTGTCATACACTATGTATTATATATATATAGTCCTAGGAGCCCTGACAGTGTCATACACTATGTTTTATAGATATATAGTCCTAGGAGCCCTGACAGTGTCATACACTATGTATTATAGATATATAGTCCTAGGAGCCCTGACAGTGTCATACACTATGTATTATAGATATATAGTCCTAGGACTCCTGACAGTGTCATACACTATGTATTATAGATATAGTCCTAGGAGTCCTGACAGCGTCATACACTATGTATTATAGCTATATAGTCCTAGGAGTCCTGACAGCGTCATACACTATGTATTATAGATATAGTCCTAGGAGCCCTGACAGTGTCATACACTATGTATTATAGATATATAGTCTTAGGAGTCCTGACAGTGTCATACACTATGTATTATAGATATGTAGTCCTTGGAGCCCTGACAGTGTCATACACTTTGTATTATAGATATATAGTCCTAGGACTCCTGACAGTGTCATACACTATGTATTATAGATATAGTCCTAGGAGTCCTGACAGCATCATACACTATGTATTATAGATATATAGTCCTAGGAGTCCTGACAGCGTCATACACTATGTATTATAGATATAGTCCTAGGAGTCCTGACAGTGTCATACACTATGTATTATAGATATATAGTCCTAGGAGTCCTGATAGTGTCATACACTATGTATTATAGATATATAGTCCTAGGAGTCCTGACAGTGTCATACACTATGTATTATAGATATATAGTCCTAGGAGCCCTGACAGTGTCATACACTATGTATTATAGATATATAGTCCTAGGAGCCCTGACAGTGTCTTACACTATGTATTATAGATATATAGTCTTAGGAGTCCTGACAGTGTCATACACTATGTATTATAGATATATAGTCCTAGGAGTCCTGACAGTGTCATACACTATGTATTATATATCTATAATACATACACTATGTATTATAGATATATAGTCTTAGGAGCCCTGACAGTGTCATACACTATGTATTATAGATATATAGTCCTAGGAACCCTGACAGTGTCATACACTATGTATTATAGACATATAGTCCTAGGAGCCCTGACAGTGTCATACACTATGTTTTATACAAAGCCTAGGGCCGCGGCATACACTATGTATTATAGATATATAATCCTAGGAGCCCTGACAGTGTCATAGACTATGTATTATAGATATATAGTCCTTGGAGCCCTGACAGTGTCATACACTATGTATTATACTGTAGATATATAGTCCTAGGAGCCCTGACAGTGTCACACACTATGTATTATAGATATATAGTCCTAGGAGCCCTGACAGTGTCATACACTATGTATTATACTGTAGATATATAGTCCTAGGAGCCCTGACAGTGTCACACACTATGTATTATAGATATATAGTCCTAGGAGTCCTGACAGTGGTTTGTTCCAAACTTCGTTGGCTCAAAACAAATCTTGGTCCCAAACTCAAACCACCAATCTCGAGATGTTCGCCTATCTCTAGTGGACACCAAGGACCGTGGACCCCAAATATTGTCTATATACCATGGACCTCTTTCTCCTTTATCCAATACTGTCTTTAAATACCCTAAAAATTTTACTAGATCCCCTAAAATCTCCCCCGCCCCCAAATTATGACTCTTAAATTTAATGAATTCAGCATCTTGTTTGCAATAATTACTCTTAAACCTCCACATGCAAAACATCTTCCTCATTTTCGGCAGCGGTTTTCCCTATGCGCCATACATTACAGATTCAGACGCACATGAGTAATTTACATCTCCATACCTGTGCATCAGGGGTAATTGCACGGGAGTTTTTGCTTTTCCCACTACACCCTCTCAAGACTTCTAATGGCCGACCGGCAAGATGGAAAAGATAAAATAAAATCTCTTTCCCTGATGTGATTTTGGATAAGCTGAGAGAGAACGGGCGAGTCTTCTCCATGAATGAACCACTTGTAGAGAGGCGAGAAATTAAGGTTCTCATTAATCTGAGCAGCCTGTTGACAAGCGTCACACGCTAAATGGATATTTCATGCTCGGCAGCAGAAATTGGTTATTCAGCCTCAAGTTAATTTGAGAGCTGGTCCCAGTAGCCATTATAATGAAGAACAGGGATATTATAGAAATAAGGTTTATCAGAATTAGCAAAACCATCCTAAGGAGGAAGACGGGGGAGGGGAATAATTGTTAGCAACACAATCAATACATAAGTATCCATAAGTGCTGACACTTATACCTTATATACTCCTCTAAACACGATATACAATACATTATTAGTGGAGTATGGTGCAGTCACTGTGTATATACATTACTTATCCTGTACTGATCCTGAGTTACATCCTGTATTATACTCCAGAGCTGCACTCACTATTCTGCTGGTGCAGTCACTGTGTACATTACATCTTATCCTGTATTATACCCAGAGCTGCACTCACTATTCTGCTGGTATCCTGTATCTCTTTCTTTTTTTTTCCTTTCTTCCTGATCTCCTATATAACTCCAGAGCTGCACTCACTATTCTGCTGGTACAGTCACTGTGTACATACATTACATTACTTATCCTGTACTGATCCTGAGTTACATCCTGTATTATACTCCAGAGCTGCGCTCACTATTCTGCTGGTACAGTCACTGTGTACATACATTACATTACTTATCCTGTACTGATCCTGAGTTACATCCTGTATTATACTCCAGAGCTGCGCTCACTATTCTGCTGGTGCAGTCACTGTGTACATACATTACATTACTTATCCTGTACTGATCCTGAGTTACATCCTGTATTATACTCCAGAGCTGCACTCACTATTCTACTGGTGCAGTCACTGTGTACATACATTACATTACTTATCCTGTACTGATCCTGAGTTACATCCTGTATTATACTCCAGAGCTGCACTCACTATTCTGCTGGTGCAGTCACTGTGTACATACATTACATTACTTATCCTGTACTGATCCTGAGTTACATCCTGTATTATACTCCAGAGCTGCGCTCACTATTCTGCTGGTACAGTCACTGTGTACATACATTACATTACTTATCCTGTACTGATCCTGAGTTACATCCTGTATTATACTCCAGAGCTGCGCTCACTATTCTGCTGGTACAGTCACTGTGTACATACATTACATTACTTATCCTGTACTGATCCTGAGTTACATCCTGTATTATACTCCAGAGCTGCACTCACTATTCTGCTGGTACAGTCACTGTGTACATACATTACATTACTTATCCTGTATTATACTCCAGAGCTGCGCTCACTATTCTGCTGGTACAGTCACTGTGTACATACATTACATTACTTATCCTGTATTATACTCCAGAGCTGCGCTCACTATTCTGCTGGTACAGTCACTGTGTACATACATTACATTACTTATCCTGTATTATACTCCAGAGCTGCGCTCACTATTCTGCTGGTACAGTCACTGTGTACATACATTACATTACTTATCCTGTATTATACTCCAGAGCTGCACTCACTATTCTGCTGGTACAGTCACTGTGTACATACATTACATTACTTATCCTGTACTGATCCTGAGTTACATCCTGTATTATACTCCAGAGCTGCACTCACTATTCTGCTGGTGCAGTCACTGTATACATACAGTACTCTGCTGCCTGAGTAATGGTACCAACCAGGATTGTTCCCCCTCTCTCCATTTTCCCCATAGCAGCTGCAGGGTCTATCTCTATGGCCTTGGTCACTCATTAGGTAGAGACTTCATAGACTTATATCAGTCTTGTGTAGGATCATAAAGCAAAGACAAATGCAGCATTTACAGTTAATTTTCAGACAGGATATTTCCATATGACAGTGATGTCTGCAGTAGGCGACAATGCTAATCATGAATTCTCCCTATGGAGCCCCAGCTGCACCCCTCTGCACCCACCACCTGCCCCTCCCTGCTCTGCTGGCTCAGCACAAGGACAATGTGAGTGCAAGCTGGGAGTTTTTGTAACTTCCTATGGATAGAAAATCATCAACTTCTGTGACAGAAAGAGCTCCAAGATGTGACAATATCTGAGGGGTTTAGACCTTGCTGTGAACTATATGCAGCGCCTTCTTCTCATCCACTGGTCTTAAAAACAATGGGTCATATTTACTAAGATCCGCGCACTAGTATTAGGGCATAAGTTGCACCAACTCTATAAACCAGTTTATGTTGGCCACTGTACACACAGACAGTCTAGGGTCAGCCCAGGGCAGTGACCTGCACTATAGATTTATGCACTATATTTATTATATTTATTACATTTATATATATTATATTTATGCACTATATTATATTTATATATATTATATTTATGTACTATATTTATTATATTTATATATATATTATATGTATGCACTATATTTATTATATTTATATATATATTATATTTATGCACTATATTTATTATATTCATATATATTATATTTATGCACTATATTTATTATATTTATATATATTATATTTATGTACTATATTTATTATATTTATATATATTATATTTATGTACTATATTTATTATATTTATATATATTATATGTATGCACTATATTTATTATATTTATATATATATTATATTTATGCACTATATTTATTATATTTATATATATTATATTTATGCACTATATTTATTATATTTATATATATTATATTTATGTACTATATTTATTATATTTATATATATTATATTTATGCACTATATTTATTATATTTATATATATTATATTTATGTACTATATTTATTATATTTATATATATTATATTTATGCACTATATTTATTATATTTATATATACTATAAAAGTCTACACATTGTGTTATTATAGTGTTCAGAGTATATACAGTATACAGGACAGTCCTGAGCTCCTTCTAAGACAAATGCTGGCTCCAATACAATACAGTAGATAGCATCCCGGAGATTGCAGATGGCGTGACTGTGCTAGGTTGCAATGCTCTGCAGGAAGTCTCATAGTCAGGGTTGTACTTGCTGCAGCGCCTCTGAGGAGCTCCTAACCTTTCCATCCTCTTCATCCTGACCGTCTTACGTCATGTACTGGAGAATTCATTATTTCCCAGATTCCCTCATGTGTCCTCCAATTATCTATTTGGAAAAATATTCAAACTATACAATAAATATTAGAATAAAACGTCATAGGAAGGAGAACTTAATGATGGTCCACAATATGTTCAGTTGCTCCTTAGCAGCAGAATTCAAACTTCCACTTTTAGCATGCAAAGCTAAGAAGTTGTAGATTTGCTACAATGTAACCCTATGGATAAGTGTAGTAGTTAGTATTACCAGACTATTAGTTATATCCTCCTCTATTCCAGGTCTCCCAACTATAATGGATCCAGCGGGACAACTGCAGAATCTGAGGGCTGTCCCTGCAAGCCTGCAGCATGTCCTGATGTCAGTTGTATCGGTGTCCTCAGGATGCAAATACACGGTAATATAATGGTGGAACAGGGCACACATCATACTGTGTGGGGGCAATAAGGAGACATCGTACTGTGTGGGGGCAATAAGGAGATATACTGTGTGGGGGCAATAAGGGGGCATCATACTGTGTAGGGGCAATAAGGAGACATCATACTGTGTGGGGGCAATAAGGAGACATCATACTGTGTGGGGGCAATAAGGGGGCATCATACTGTGTAGGGGCAATAAGGAGACATCATACTGTGTGGGGGCAATAAGGAGACATCATACTGTGTGGGGGCAATAAGGAGGCATTATACTGTGTGGGGGCAATAAGGAGGCATTATACTGTGTGGGGGCAATAAGGAGGCATTATACTGTGTGGGGGCAATAAGGAGGCATTATACTGTGTGGGGGCAATAAGGAGGCATCATACTGTGTGGGGGCAATAAGGAGACATCATACTGTGTGGGGGCAATAAGGGGGCATCATACTGTGTGGGGGCAATAAGGGGGCATCATACTGTGTGGGGGCAATAAGGAGGCATCATACTGTGTGGGAGCAATAAGGAGACATCATACTGTGTGGGGGCAATAAGGAGGCATCATACTGTGTGGGGGCAATAAGGAGGCATCATACTGTGTGGGGGCAATAAGAGACATCATACTGTGTGGGGGCAATAAGAGACATCATACTGTGTGGGGGCAATAAGAGACATCATACTGTGTGGGGGCAATAAGGAGGCATCATACTGTGTGGGGGCAATAAGGAGACATCATACTGTGTGGGGGCAATAAGGAGACATCATACTGTGTGGGGGCAATAAGGGGGCATCATACTGTGTGGGGGCAATAAGGGGGCATCATACTGTGTGGAGGCAATAAGGAGACATCATACTGTGTGGGGGCAATAAGGAGACATCATACTGTGTGGGGGCAATAAGGAGGCATCATACTGTGTGGGGGCAATAAGAGACATCATACTGTGTGGGGGCAATAAGAGACATCATACTGTGTGGGGGCAATAAGAGACATCATACTGTGTGGGGGCAATAAGAGACATCATACTGTGTGGGGCCTTCTACCTGTGTTTGTTGTGCCGGTCTTGGATCTGTGACGCTGATCCTGGTGTCCCTGCGGAGAGTGTAGATGGGGCTGATAAGTGTTTTGCCTTCTCTATACACCACAGACGTCACTAGTACTTCTGCCTCTAGTTTATCACACTTACAGGGCAGCAGAGCTGAGCCAGCGCAGGCGGAGAGATAACCTGGACAGACAAAGATGTCAGCTCAGTTTCCAGACCCCTGACATCCCTGCTACTAATACCAGAGCCTCTGGTCCTGCACCGCAGCAGACACGACGTGACGACATCTGCTCCGATATGTTTGTGTCCTCCGATGGATAATCAAATTATTGCCAATTTTATTTTTTCTCATATTACTTTGTTTTCTTAACTTTGCACATATGGCATCAACACCCCCATTAATCTGCCCGCCAAGGGGACAGGGGTGCTGTTTGCGGGCAAATGATGGATTATGTGCCTTCAAGGGCTGGTACAAGTTGGGGGACAACAAGCCACAGGGTATTTAGATACAGGGTTGGGGTAGCTAACTGAATCTTTACCCCTGGTAAATGAAGAGCTAGCTACCCCTCTGCCTGAGCCCATCCCCAGGTCTGACTCAAATGTTACACTACATAGTGGTTGCTACAAGGGAAACTACAATAAGGAAAGGAATTACCCATTGTAAGATATCACGCCACGGCACATAAGATCCAATGAGACGATCGCAGATAGTAAAGCACTGCCAGCCCTCCAGCTGACAGAAAGGGGGCATAATCTAAACCCAAAAAGAGAGATCAGGAGGGGGGAGTACCTTGCCACAAGCTTAAAGGGAGTGAGTCATCAGACCCTGCACGTCACCCCAGCCCTGCAGATAGATAGGTTAGTGTCACCAGACCCAGCATAACACCCCAGCCCTGCAGATAGATAGCTTAGTGTCACCAGAACCAGCATATCACCCCAGCCCTGCAGATAGATAGGTTAGTGTCACCAGAACCAGCATATCACCCCAGCCCTGCAGATAGATAGGTTAGTGTCACCAGACCCCAGCATATCACCCCAGCCCTGCAGATAGATAGGTTAGTGTCACCAGACCCTGCATATCACCCCAGCCCTGCAGATAGATAGGTTAGTGTCACCAGACCCCAGCATATCACCCCAGCCCTGCAGATAGATAGGTTAGTGTCACCAGACCCTGCATGTCACCCCAGCCCTGCAGATAGATAGGTTAGTGTCACCAGACCCCAGCATATCACCCCAGCCCTGCAGATAGATAGGTTAGTGTCACCAGAACCAGCATATCACCCCAGCCCTGCAGATAGATAGGTTACTGTCACCAGATCCCAGCATATCACCCCAGTCCTGCAGATAGAGGTTAGTGTCACCAGAACCAGCATATCACCCCAGCCCTGCAGATAGATAGGTTAGTGTCACCAGATCCCAGCATATCACCCCAGTCCTGCAGATAGGTTAGTGTCACCAGAACCAGGATATCCCCCCAGCCCTGCAGATAGATAGGTTAGTGTCACCAGATCCCAGCATATCACCCCAGCCCCGCAGATAGATAGGTTAGTGTCACCAGATCCAGCATATCACCCCAGCCCTGCAGATAGATAGGTTAGTGTCACCAGACCCTGCATGTCACCCCAGCCCTGCAGATAGATAGGTTAGTGTCACCAGATCCAGCATATCACCCCAGCCCTGCAGATAGATAGGTTAGTGTCACCAGAGCCTGCATATCACCCCAGCCCTGCAGATAGATAGGTTAGTGTCACCAGTACCAGCATATCACCCCAGCCCTGCAGATAGATAGGTTAGTGTCACCAGAACCAGTATATCACCCCAGCCCTGCAGATAGATAGGTTAGTGTCACCAGAACCAGCATATCACCCCAGCCCTGCAGATAGATAGGTTACTGTCACCAGACCCAGCATATCACCCCAGCCCTGCAGATAGATAGGTTAGTGTCACCAGAACCAGCATATCACCCCAGCCCTGCAGATAGATAGGTTAGTGTCACCAGAACCAGCATATCACCCCAGCCCTGCAGATAGATAGGTTAGTGTCACCAGAACCAGCATATCACCCCAGCCCTGCAGATAGATAGGTTACTGTCACCAGACCCAGCATATCACCCCAGCCCTGCAGATAGATAGGTTAGTGTCACCAGAACCAGCATATCCCCCCAGCCCCGCAGATAGATAGGTTAGTGTCACCAGAACCAGCATATCACCCCAGCCCTGCAGATAGATAGGTTAATGTCATCAGACCCTGCATGTCACCCCAGCCCTGCAGATAGATAGGTTAGTGTCACCAGAACCAGCATATCACCCCAGCCCTGCAGTTAGATAGGTTAGTGTCACCAGACCCAGCATATCACCCCAGCCCTGCAGATAGATAGGTTAGTGTCACCAGACCCAGCATATCACCCCAGCCCTGCAGTTAGATAGGTTAGTGTCACCAGACCCAGCATATCACCCCAGCCCTGCAGATAGATAGGTTACTGTCACCAGATCCAGCATATCACCCCAGCCCTGCAGATAGATAGGTTAGTGTCACCAGACCCAGCATATCCCCCCAGCCCTGCAGATAGATAGGTTACTGTCATCAGAACCAGCATATCACCCAGCCCTGCAGATAGATAGGTTAGTGTCACCAGACCCAGCATATCACCCCAGCCCTGCAGATAGATAGGTTAGGGTCTCTAGAACCAGCATATCACCCCAGCCCTGCAGATAGATAGGTTAGTGTCACAGAACCAGCATATCACGCCAGCCCTGCAGATAGGTAGGTTAGTGTCACCAGTACCAGCATATCACCCCAGCCCTGCAGATAGATAGGTTAGTGTCACCAGACCCAGCACATCACCCCAGCCCTGCAGATAGATAGGTTAGTGTCACCAGAACCAGCATATCACCCCAGCCCTACAGATAGATAGGTTACTGTCACCAGTACCAGCATATCAACCCAGCCCTGCAGATAGATATATTAGTGTCACCAGAACCAGCATATCACCCCAGCCCTGCAGATAGATAGGTTAGTGTCACCAGAACCAGCATATCACCCCAGCCCTGCAGATAGATAGGTTAGTGTCACCAGAACCAGCATATCACCCCAGTCCTGCAGATAGATAGGTTAGTGTCACCAGACCCAGCATATCACCCCAGCCCTGCAGATAGATAGGTTAGTGTCACCAGAACCAGCATATCACCCCAGTCCTGCAGATAGATAGGTTAGTGTCACCAGACCCCAGCATATCTCCCCAGCCCTGCAGATAGATAGGATAGCGTCACCAGAGCCAGAATATCCCCCCAGCCCCGCAGATAGATAGGTTAGTGTCACCAGAACCAGCATATCACCCCAGCCCTGCAGATAGATAGGTTAGTGTCACCAGAACCAGCATATCACCCCAGCCCTGCAGATAGATAGGTTAGTGTCACCAGAACCAGCATATCACCCCAGTCCTGCAGATAGATAGGTTAGTGTCACCAGATCCAGCATATCACCCCAGTCCTGCAGATAGATAGGTTAGTGTCACCAGATCCAGCATATCACCCCAGGCCTGCAGATAGATAGGTTAGTGTCACCAGAACCAGCATATCACCCCAACCCTGCAGATAGATAGGTTACTGTCACCACAACCAGCATATCACCCCAGCCCTGCAGATAGATAGGTTAGTGTCACCAGATCCAGCATATCCCCCCAGCCCTGCAGATAGATAGGTTAGTGTCACCAGACCCAGCATATCACCCCAGTCCTGCAGATAGATAGGTTAGTGTCACCAGAACCAGCATATCTCCCCAGCCCTGCAGATAGATAGGATAGTGTCACCAGAACCAGCATATCACCCCAGCCCTGCAGATAGATAGGTTACTGTCACCAGAACCAGCATATCACCCCAGCCCGCCAGATAGATAGGTTAGTGTCACCAGAACAGCAGCATATCACCCCAGCCCTGCAGATAGATAGGTTACTGTCACCAGAACCAGCATATCACCCCAGCCCTGCAGATAGATAGGTTACTGTCACCAGACTCAGCATATCACCCCAGTCCTGCAGATAGATAGGTTAGTGTCACCAGAAGCCCTTCCCCCCGCCCGCCCCCCCCCCCGGGTGCCACCAGAACCAGCATATCACCCCAGCCCTGCAGATAGATAGGTTAGTGTCACCAGACCCCAGCATATCACCCCAGCCCTGCAGATAGATAGGTTAGTGTCACCAGATCCAGCATATCACCCCAGGCCTGCAGATAGATAGGTTAGTGTCACCAGAACCAGCATATCACCCCAGCCCTGCAGATAGATAGGTTACTGTCACCAGGGGCAGACCCAGCATATCACCCCAGCCCTGCAGATAGATAGGTTAGTGTCACCAGAACCAGCATATCACCCCAGCCCTGCAGATAGATAGGTTAGTGCCACCAGAACCAGCATACACCCCAGCCCTGCAGATAGATAGGTTAGTGTCACCAGAACCAGCATATCACCCCAGTCCTGCAGATGACTTCAACCAATGATAGACATGGACCCCATAGGACAATGATAATTATAACTCATTAAAAAAGCTATAAAATAACAAATAAACCATAAAAAGAAACATAAATGACAAAAATAAAAATTACAGAAAAGAGTTCCATCCAAGAGTGCAGTCAAGGGATGAGGAGTCCTAAGAGAAATCATTGTACCGATTATAGATGGAACCATACCTGGAAACAGGTGGCAAACCTGGGGGGTCAGTCCATGAGGTGGACCCTTTAAGAAGGGCATGTGGGGGGGGAGGGTACGGTCATTGTGGGTACTGTGTTTTGCAGTGTAGAATTTCCTGCCATCCAGCAGTGGCCGGCGCCGCGCTGCACAGACTCCGGCAGTGTAAGGGTTAAGCACGCAGTGCCCACATAACGCCCAAAGCAATATTCCATCTCCTCATTACGGAGCCGCCTGCTCGCCATGGATTAATTTATTAGCAGTCACAGGAGGGATATTAAGCAGCGGGGAGAGTGCCGGCATTTTATGATTTATAGAAATTACACATTGAACATTCCCTCCTCCATCACGGAGCGATGTGCCCACAGCCCGACGCACATTTTATCCCTTTTTTTAAAAATGATATTTAATTATAAACCACAAAATTGCTGAATTTGCAGACGTGGCGTCATAATCCGTCTGGGGTGATCAGCTTTCTCCTAGCTAACCCTGCGTGCCAGCTTTAGCCAACTTTACATTACAACTATCTGACGGGCAACAGAGTTGCCATCGGCCGCAACTTTTTCAGTGTGGCACTTGTCGGCCATATGGTAGCACAATGCTCTTTTTTCTTTCTGTATAGGAGACCCCTGCCCTCCATGGCATCCATATAGAAGGAGAATGTCCTTATGGGTAGGCCCTTTAAGCACCAGGTAGTGATGACAGCAGAACAGGTTAATGTGCAGGTGACTGATGAAGCCGACCTTATGTGTACCTTTTATGGGAAGGAACAGGACACTTTCTACATGGAAAACACACCAGAATAAATGTTTGTGCCCCCCTTGCCAGCTGCTTCATTTAGTTATATGTCGTCCTACCTTGGGTCACTGTGGGGGCTCCGTGCTTGAAACCTGTTCAGACTAATATTCCTCCTGGATTGCAAGGCTCCTTGGATCAATAGACCACAATGCCTGATGTCAGTGGTCACCAGCAAAACAACGACGCTGAACATGTTTATCAAACCTGAAAATAGAGATTATTCATTATGTGATATTTTCTAAAAACACACTCAATATATGGGAAAGTGAAAAAGTATTGACGCTTAGACTTTCTTAAAGGATTTGATCACCTGTGAACTCTTTTGCACTGGTTGCAACTTCAGTGCATCTAAATTAAAATGACACATTGCAAATAGTATTGATGAAAGATTCTACACAGACCTATGTGTCTCCATGGTGACAGACTACAAACAAACCCCGTGTAGTCTGAGCCTGTGTATGTTACTCCATGTCCTCTTCCTCCTCTTCAACTATCTGCAGGATATCACGAAGAGTGGGCAGAGAAAGTGGAGCAATGCAAGACTGCAGGATCAGACTACACAGGGATTGTTTGTAGTCTGTCACCATGGAGACACATAGGTCTGTATAGAAGCTGTATGGAGAAAATAACATATTTTAATAAAGGCTACCTCTAAGGTCACATCAATTCTTGTTTTAGATGCGCTGGAGCAATAGAAATTTTGTTGCAAAAGATCTGACTTCACAGGGTTTGTTTGCAGACTGTCTCCATGGAGACACTTAGGTTTCTATAGAACCTGTATACATAAGTTCTATACATAAAGCAACAGATTTTCAAATCACAGCTTTGTGCAAAATTGCTCCAATCTTCATTTCCTATAACCTGGTGCAATATAAAATGTTAGTTGCAAAAGTATACACACCCTTCACAAAGTAATGGGGAAAAAACTCAGAAAAATGCAGCAGAGGAAATCTAAAGAGATATTGATGGCGTCGCCTTCTCCTCCTTCTCTCTGGATTATTCTGTAAGAACTTGGATCCTTCTCTAAGTCTTTTTAAGAATGAGGTGTCAAAGAAATAAAAAGTTTCCGCCACATCACAGCAGGGTCTCATCTGATCCTAAACTGACATGATGGAGTGTTCTTGAGACTCTTCTCACTACAAAAACTCTACTGTCGTGTGGTTGGAAGGACTGTGTGCACAGCGCGAGGAGATGTGACAGCCGCTGAAGGGCTCTCAGGGAGGTGAAGTGGGATAAAGGGCTCTCAGAACCGGCAGCCGACATTTATACTTTAATTTTGTGTCATTACACATGAGATGAAGAGGAGACGAGAGAGAAGGCTACAAGGCGAGGCATGACGTCTTACATCTTGTCTGTGTAGCTCCCTGTCTAAGTGATTTATGTCGCTCCGCGGAGGATACAGGTGAGATATAGGAGGAGTATCCGAGTGTGTGGTCTAGTGTCTGCTTTACACATGTGGCTCCTGCTATGGCAACTCCTGGTTATACAGAGAAATCAGAGAATAACTCAGAATGGGCTCCATACTCAAGAGGTGGGAAACAACAAAAACCTGATGTGGTCGTATATACAGTCACATAACTTTCTGTCTGCAGCCACCACAAGGAAAAGATCACTGCTTATGAAGTTTTACAGCCACCACTAGGGGGAGCTCACGGTTTATATATCTATACAGCCACCAATAGAGGATTTATACAGCCACAATAAGGAGTATCTCACTACATACCGATAATACAACCACCACTAGAGGGAGCTCACTACATACAGATTATACAGTCACCACTAGGAGGAGCTCACTACATACAGATTATACAGTCACCACTAGGGGGAACTCACTACATACAGATTATACAGTCACCACTAGAGGGAGCTCACTACATATAGATTATACAGCCACCAGCTCACTACATATAGATTATACAGCCACCACTAGAGGGAGATCACTACATACAGATTATACAGTCATCACTAGAGGGAGCTCACTACATACAGATTATACAGTCACCACTAGAGGGAGCTCACTACATACAGATTATACAGTCACCACTAGGGGGAGCTCACTACATACAGATTATACAGTCACCACTAGGAGGAGCTCACTACATACAGATTATACAGTCACCACTAGGGGGAGCTCACTACATACAGATTATACAGTCACCACTAGAGGGAGCTCACTACATACAGATTATACAGTCACCACTAGGAGGAGCTCACTACATACAGATTATACAGTCACCACTAGGGGGAGCTCACTACATACAGATTATACAGTCACCACTAGAGGAAGCGCACTACATACAGATTATACAGTCACCACTAGAGGGAGATCACTACATACAGATTATACAGTCACCACTAGAGGAAGCGCACTACATACAGATTATACAGTCACCACTAGAGGGAGCTCACTACATACAGATTATACAGTCACCACTAGGGGGAGCTCACGACATACAGATTATACAGTCACCACTAGGGGGAGCTCACTACATACAGATTATACAGTCACAAGTAGGGGGAGCTCACTACATACAGATTATACAGTCATCACCAGGGGGAGCTCACTACATACAGATTATACAGTCACCACTAGGGGGAGCTCACTACATACAGATTATACAGTCACCACTAGAGGGAGCTCACTACATACAGATTATACAGTCACTACTAGGAGGAGCTCACTACATACAGATTATACAGTCACCACTAGACGGAGCTCATTACATTCAGATTATACAGTCACCACTAGAGGGAGCTCACTACATTCAGATTATACAGTCACTACTAGAGGGAGCTCACTACATACCGATAATACAACCACCACTGGAGGGAGCTCACTACATACAGATTATACAGTCACCACTAGAGGGAGCTCACTACATACATACTGATATACAGTCACCACTAGAGGGAGCTCACGACATACAGATTATACAGTCACTACTAGAGGGAGCTCACTACATACAGATTATACAGCCACCACTAGAGGGAGCTCACTACATACAGATTATACAGTCACCACTAGAGGGAGCTCACTACATACATACTGATATACAGTCACCACTAGAGGGAGCTCACTACATACAGATTATACAGTCACCACTAGAGGAAGCTTACTACATACAGATTATACACTCACCACTAGGAGGAGCTCACTACATACAGATTATACAGTCACCACTAGGGGGAGCTCACTACATACAGATTATACAGTCACCACTAGGGGGAGCTCACTACATACAGATTATACAGTCACTAGAGGGCGCTCACTACATACAGATTATACAGTCAGCACTAGAGGGAGCTCACTACATACAGATTATACAGTCACCACTAGAGGGAGCTCACTACATACAGATTATACAGTCACCACTAGAGGGAGCTCACTACATACAGATTATACAGTCACCACTAGGGGGAGCTCACTACATACAGATTATACAGTCACCACTAGGAGGAGCTCACTACATACAGATTATACAGTCACTACTAGGAGGAGCTCACTACATACATATTATACAATCACCACTAGGAGGAGCTCACTACATACAGATTACACAGTCACCACTAGGAGGAGCTCACTACATACAGATTATACAGTCACCACTAGAGGGAGCTCACTACATACATACTGATATACAGTCACCACTAGAGGGAGATCACTACATACAGATTATACAGTCACCACTAGGGGGAGCTCACGACATACAGATTATACAGTCACCACTAGGGGGAGCTCACTACATACAGATTATACAGTCACCACTAGGGGGAGATCACTACATACAGATTATACAGTCACCACTAGGAGGAGCTCACTACATACAAATTATACAGTCACCACTAGGAGGAGCTCACTACATACAGATTATACAGTCACCACTAGGGGGAGCTCACTACATACATATTATACAGTCACCACTAGGAGGAGCTCACTACATACAGATTATACAGTCACCACTAGTAAGAGCTCACTACATGCAGATTATACAGTCACCAGTAGAGGGAGCTCACTACATACAGATTATACAGTCACTACTAGGAGGAGCTCACTACATACATATTATACAATCACCACTAGGAGGAGCTCACTACATACAGATTACACAGTCACCACTAGGAGGAGCTCACTACATACAGATTATACAGTCACCACTAGAGGGAGCTCACTACATACATACTGATATACAGTCACCACTAGAGGGAGATCACTACATACAGATTATACAGTCACCACTAGGGGGAGCTCACGACATACAGATTATACAGTCACCACTAGGGGGAGCTCACTACATACAGATTATACAGTCACCACTAGGGGGAGATCACTACATACAGATTATACAGTCACCACTAGGAGGAGCTCACTACATACAAATTATACAGTCACCACTAGGGGGAGCTCACGACATACAGATTATACAGTCACCACTAGGGGGAGCTCACTACATACATATTATACAGTCACCACTAGGAGGAGCTCACTACATACAGATTATACAGTCACCACTAGTAAGAGCTCACTACATGCAGATTATACAGTCACCAGTAGAGGGAGCTCACTACATACAGATTATACAGTCACCACTAGAGGGAGCTCACTACATACATACTGATATACAGTCACCACTAGAGGGAGCTCACGACATACAGATTATACAGTCACTACTAGAGGGAGCTCACTACATACAGATTATACAGCCACCACTAGAGGGAGCTCACTACATACAGATTATACAGTTACCACTAGAGGGAGCTCACTACATACAGATTATACAGTCACCACTAGGGGGAGCTCACGACATACAGATTATACAGTCACCACTAGAGGAAGCTTACTACATACAGATTATACACTCACCACTAGGAGGAGCTCACTACATACAGATTATACAGTCACCACTAGGGGGAGCTCACTACATACAGATTATACAGTCACCACTAGGGGGAGCTCACTACATACAGATTATACAGTCACTAGAGGGAGCTCACTACATACAGATTATACAGTCAGCACTAGAGGGAGCTCACTACATACAGATTATACAGTCACCACTAGAGGGAGCTCACTACATACAGATTATACAGTCACCACTAGAGGGAGCTCACTACATACAGATTATACAGTCACCACTAGGGGGAGCTCACTACATACAGATTATACAGTCACCACTAGGAGGAGCTCACTACATACAGATTATACAGTCACTACTAGGAGGAGCTCACTACATACATATTATACAATCACCACTAGGAGGAGCTCACTACATACAGATTACACAGTCACCACTAGGAGGAGCTCACTACATACAGATTATACAGTCACCACTAGAGGGAGCTCACTACATACATACTGATATACAGTCACCACTAGAGGGAGATCACTACATACAGATTATACAGTCACCACTAGGGGGAGCTCACGACATACAGATTATACAGTCACCACTAGGGGGAGCTCACTACATACAGATTATACAGTCACCACTAGGGGGAGATCACTACATACAGATTATACAGTCACCACTAGGAGGAGCTCACTACATACAAATTATACAGTCACCACTAGGAGGAGCTCACTACATACAGATTATACAGTCACCACTAGTAAGAGCTCACTACATGCAGATTATACAGTCACCACTAGAGGGAGCTCACTACATACAGATTATACAGTCACCACTAGGGGGAGCTCACGACATACAGATTATACAGTCACCACTAGGGGGAGCTCACTACATACATATTATACAGTCACCACTAGGAGGAGCTCACTACATACAGATTATACAGTCACCACTAGTAAGAGCTCACTACATGCAGATTATACAGTCACCACTAGGGGGAGCTCACTACATACATATTATACAGTCACCACTAGGGGGAGCTCACTACATACAGATTATACAGCCACCACTAGGGGGAGCTCACTACATACAGATTATACAGTCACCACTAGGGAGAGCTCACTACATACAGATTATACAGTCACCACTAGGGGGAGCTCACTACATACAGATTATACAGTCACCACTAGGGGGAGCTCATTACCTACAGATTATACAGTCACCACTAGGGGGAGATCACTACATACAGATTATACAGTCACCACTAGAGGGAGCTCACTACACACAGATTATACAGTCACCATTAGAGGGAGCTCACTACATACAGATTATACAGTCACCACTAGAGGGAGCTCACTACATACAGATTATACAGTCACCACTAGGGGGAGCTCACGACATACAGATTATACAGTCAGCACTAGAGGGAGCTCACTACATACAGATTATACAGTCACCACTAGGAGGAGCTCACTACATACAGATTATACAGTTACCACTAGGAGGAGCTCACTACATACAGATTATACAGTCACCACTAGTGGGAGCTCACGACATACAGATTATACAGTCACCACTAGGGGAAGCTCACGACATACAGATTATACAGTCACCACTAGGGGGAGCTCACGACATACAGATTATACAGTCACCACTAGGGGGAGCTCACGACATACAGATTATACAGTCACCACTAGGGGGAGCTCACAACATACAGATTATACAGTCACCACTAGGGGGAGATCACTACATACAGATTATACAGTCACCACTAGAGGGAGCTCACTACATACAGATTATACAGTCACCACTAGAGGGAGCTCACTACATACAGATTATACAGTCACCACTAGAGGGAGCTCACTACATACAGATTATACAGTCACCACTAGGAGGAGCTCACTACATACAGATTATACAGCCACCACTAGGGGGAGCTCACTACATACAGATTATACAGTCACCACTAGAGGGAGCTCACTACATATAGATTATACAGTCATCACTAGAGGGAGCTCACTACATACAGATTATACAGTCACCACTAGGGGGAGCTTACTACAAATTGATTGTACAGTCACCACTAGAGGGAGCTCACTACATACAGATTATACAGTCACCACTAGGGGGAGCTCACGACATACAGATTATACAGTCACCACTAGGGGGAGCTCACGACATACAGATTGTACAGTCACCACTAGGGGGAGATCACTACATACAGATTATACAGCCACCACTAGGGGGAGCTCACTACATAAAGATTATACAGTCACCACTAGAGGGAGCTCACTACATATAGATTATACAGCCACCACTAGGAGGAGCTCACTACATACAGATTATACAGTCACCACTAGGGGGAGCTCACGACATACAGATTATACAGTCACCACTAGGGGGAGATCACTACATACAGATTATACAGTCACCACTAGGAGGAGCTCACTACATACAGATTATACAGTCACCACTAGGGGGAGCTCACTACATACAGATTATACAGTCACCACTAGGGGGAGCTCAAGACATACAGATTATACAGCCACCAACTAGGAAGAGTTCAGTAGATATAGATTATACAGTCATCACTACATAATTGATTTATACAGGCACCACTAGGGGGAGCTTGCTTCATATGAACATTTTAACACTATAGGCATTCTCCAGGCAGGGCCCCATGGAAGGTACGAGGGGCGCTTTAAAAGTTCGTGACCCGACCCAGAAGTATTGACTGTGGGTCGAAATTTTGCCTTCAATTATCAACATAGTCTCCTCTGAGGGTCACACATGTATGCCATCGCTCTTGGAGTTTCATTATTCCACTGTGGTAGAACGTTCCATCCTGCTCCTCCAAACAGTCCTTTATGGCATCCATGACGGCTTCATCAGAAGGAAAATGACTTCCACCAAGTTGTCTTTTCATCTGTGGGAATAGGCGGTAGTCCGAGGGAGCCAAATCAGGGGAATAGGGTGGGTGCTGAAGCAGTTGAAAACCACAGGAGTGAATTGCAGCCGTTGCAACAGCCGATGTGTGAACTGTGTGAATGTGTGAAGTTTCCATATTTCAGCTTCACTACCTAACTTTAAAATGCTGTACCTGAAACATAAAAAAAATCTAAATAAATCCAGATCGCTCATGAGACCTTTCAAATAACTAAATAACATATTGCATTGCAAAACAAGACCATGTGAAAAAGATTTTATGGGTGGGTGACAAACTCTGCAGGCGCCCCTCGTATTATGTGTAACTGGTCAGTGACCACCAGGATGGAAGATCATTCAGTCAGTCAATTCAATAGAATCCTAGTCAGGAGGCATTATAAGGTATGTGCCGATCAGACGAGATGGAGAACACGGGGATGCCAGGCGGCTGCATATATCATCAACCCTTTATATGCTGGAAACATTATAGACCAGCATAAGAGATTGTATCCACAGTGCAGCAGCCTCATATCTTATAGCTGTGTTCATCCTGAGCCTCCTGGTCCTTGTACAGAACACAGAAAAGCCTGACCTATACATGTCTGATCAATAGAACATGTAACCCTATGTAACAATACATGTTTATATACCATTCAGGAGCTGTGGAAAGCTGGAATATAACGGCAGTATTTGTCAGCAAGTGTCTGCTGTACTAGAAAATGAGAGGAACCATCCATGGTGCTGAAGAGTGCAAGATAAGTAATGTATGTCCATAGCAGAATAGTGAGCGCAGCTCTGGAGTATAATACAGGTTATAACTCAGGATCAGTACAGGATAAGTAATGTAATGTATGTACACAGTGACTGTACCAGCAGAATAGTGAGCGCAGCTCTGGGGTATAATACAGGATAAGTAATGTAATGTATGTACACAGTGACTGCACCAGCAGAATAGTGAGTGCAGCTCTGGAGTATAATGCAGGATATAACTCAGGATCAGTACAGGATAAGTAATGTAATGTATGTACACAGTCACTGTACCAGCAGAATAGTGAGCGCAGCTCTGGAGTATAATACAGGATAAGTAATGTAATGTATGTACACAGTGACTGTACCAGCAGAATAGTGAGCGCAGCTCTGGAGTATAATACAGGATGTAACTCAGGATCAGTACAGGATAAGTAATGTAATGTATGTACACAGTGACTGCACCAGCAGAATAGTGAGCGCAGCTCTGGAGTATAATACAGGATAAGTAATGTAATGTATGTACACAGTGACTGTACCAGCAGAATAGTGAGTGCAGCTCTGGAGTATAATACAGGATGTAACTCAGGATCAGTACAGGATAAGTAATGTAATGAATGTACACAGTGACTGCACCAGCAGAATAGTGAGTGCAGCTCTGGAGTATAATACAGGATGTAACTCAGGATCAGTACAGGATAAGTAATGTAATGTATGTACACAGTGACTGTACCAGCGATAGTGGCGCGCTCTGGAGTATAATACAGGATGTAACTCAGGATCAGTACAGGATAAGTAATGTAATGTATATACACAGTGACTGTACCAGCAGAATAGTGAGCGCAGCTCTGGAGTATAATACAGGATGTAACTCAGGATCAGTACAGGATAAGTAATGTAATGTATGTACACAGTGACTATACCAGCAGAATAGTGAGCGCAGCTCTGGAGTATAATACAGCATATAACTCAGGATCAGTACAGGATAAGTAATGTAATGTATGTACACAGTGACTGTACCAGCAGAATAGTGAGCGCAGCTCTGGAGTATAATACAGGAGGTAACTCAGGATCAGTACAGGATAAGTAATGTAATGTATGTACACAGTGACTTCACCAGCAGAATAGAGAGCGCAGCTCTGGAGTATAATCCAGGCTCAGTAATGTATATATACAGTGTTTTGCTCTTTATGTACATTGTGTCTAGTTATAAGCTGTATACATGTATTGTACTGTTTTCAGGCTGATACAATGTAGCAGACTACAGATGAATATATAACTGCGGTGACATTGTATATTTCTATCACATTTGGGCACAGGCCCGGGGCTGATCCTGGGATTCTCCTGTCTGTGTAGTCGGTCTATGTAGTAATTAGATACAGGCCGGGTTGGCGGACTACAATGAGGTGCTCGGTTTTCCTCTCATTAGACTGCGGCCACATCCTCATTACTTGTCCCAGCGAGAGAGAGATGAAGTCGCAGATTATTACTTTAATAAGGACGTCACCCAGGATCGCTCTGGTATCAGGGGCCGCCGACCCTATGGCACAGGCCTGGGGCAGATGAAACCTTATTAAGTTCACGCCTGGACCCGGGAATGTTCCGTCCCTGATGTAGCGTGCGCCGGGATAAAGGAATTTGTGTTAATTCTTAAAATCATTGAGAAAAACATACACAACCCCCGTGTCTTCAGAGAGATAAGATACAGCCACAAACACCGAAGCAGAGCCAGTACTCAGCCTCACTATATGCCTGGCATGGATTGCTGGGAGTTATGGTTCCACATTGTCCACAGATGCTGGGCTGCTGATCCAATGTGTCTAAGTCTATCATGTGTGATACTTTCTGCTATGACACTGTATCTAAGTCTACCTTATGTGCTAGAGTCTACTCAGTGTGTCTATCATGTGTGATACTGTCTACTGAGCAGTGTATCTAATCCTGTCTTGTGTGCTGCTGTCTGCAGAACTATTGTATCCAATCCTATCTTGTGTGCTACTGTCTGCTGAGTGGTGTGTCCAATCCCATCTTATGTGCTACTGTCTGCTGAGCAGTGTATCTAATCCTGTCTTGTGTGATACTGTCTGCTGAACTGTTGTATCTAATCCTATTTTGTGTCCTACTGTCTGCTGAGCGTTGTATCTAATCCTTTCTCATGTGCTATTGTCTGCTGAGCGGTGTATCTAATCCTTTCTCATGTGATACTGTGTAAAACTGTGGTATCCAAACCTATCTCGTGTGATACTGTCTTCTGAGCGGTGTATCTAAGCCTATCCTGTGTGATACATCTGTATGCTCGATACTAGCCACCTCTCCAGTACAACACATCTCGCTCCCTGGATATTTGGCGGTTTTTCGCTGCTGACTTATCGGGGTCTCAGGACTTTTCCGCTGCTCTGGTCACGCGGTTTACTGCAGACGCTTCGGATACGTCACCCAGATACCCCCAAAGGGCCGCTCCTGTCTGAATACATTGTCCCCGCTGCTATCAGAGATTACGGACACAGTCGGGTTGGTTTCGCATCTTTTGGGAAGTGTGAGGATAAAGTGCGACACTAATGTAACACTGAGTCATAGTGACAGGCGGTGACAGGTGCTGGGGGACGGCGCAGGGGGGGACGTGGTAAATGCAGAATTGACAGGAGGCCCCGACATAAGTGTCAGACGCATGAAGACGGCTGTGCAGGAGATTGAAATGTCCTCGCCTCTAATATATCATTTAGTGGAGTCACATCTCAGGCCCCCAGCGCCATGTTCAACAGATTTCCCGAGAGGGAGGAACAGAACACAACGAACGTCCAAGGTCCGGACGGACCAGGAGGGCGAAGACGCAGATTGTGCGGGGTCTGACTCTGGAGGAAAGATGAATAAGGAGCAGAAAAGTTACAGAGGATGAAATGAAGCTCCGGCTAATGGATGAAGGGGGTAGAGCTAGGGGGCAAATGTCACCGGGGAGGGGGGTGTAGATACAGGGCTAGGGCACAAAACTGAATCTTTACCCCAGGGCATAAAGACTAAAGAAAGCTGTATATACGGTATAAACTTCTTACAAGTCCAACCCCAGCATTATACCACAAAACACCAGACACAGAGATCCATCATTTCCAGGCACCTGACATAACCGGGATCTCAGAAGACATTTCCTTCCACCCACAAAGCAGTCGAGTTCTGCTGCGAGACGTCTGGATGTGGAGCCGCTCTGGGTTTGGCGGCATTATTTTATTATTTCTAGCATGTATGACAGGATGATCGATATATTACACACCTAGCTGCTGATACCAAGGGATACCTGCTGTATACCATGGGAGACAAAGCCTGGTGTAGAATGTAACATAACATAATACAATAATAGAAAATATCACAAAATATATAATGATAATAATAATAATAATAACAAATAATATTAATAAATAATAATAAATATTATTAATAATAATTAGAAACAATATTAAATAATAATAATAAACAATAATGATAAATAATATTAATAATACATAATAATAATAATAAATAATAATAATATTGTGAATGTGGCTACAAAAGCAAATCCATAAATCGGTAACCCCTACCTAGTGGTACTTTATATCCACAGAAGGGCGTAACTAGGAAAGACAGGACCCTCCGGCCCCCATATGGTATATCACTTATTTACTGGCCCCCACATAGTATAATGCCCCTATACTGACCCCCATGCACAGTATATTGCCCCTTTATTGGCCACCATTCCATGTACTGTCCCTGTTACAAGCCCCCATACAGTAAGTGCCCTCCTTACAAGCCCACCCATAATATAGTACTGCCCATACAGACACCAACTGCATCAGGACATAATGTGTGGCGCCCCCTGGAGCCCTAAGTAGAGGCACCCATGGACATGAGCATGGGTAGGTGAAAACTACAAGCAGAATAAGATCTGTGAAAAGCAATGAACGTACCTGTTGATGGTTTCCTTGCATTAAAAAGTGAAAACAGCCAGAAATGTCAACATGGCTGCCTATAGGGGTAGTGATATAGTTTAAGTTGTTGAGCTTTTTGCCCTAACATATTATATTTTTTACATGTACGGTTTGGGATTTTTTTCTGCAACGATCCAGAATGTTCTAAGTCACTTTAAAATTAACGAAAACTGATTTAAAAAAAATCTCCGACTGCGGCCAGCTGACAGCGACGGCTGTTGACAGTTATATATATGGTGCGTGATGAAAAAAATCCAGAAATGTAACCAGCGAGACTAATTCCAGGCCGCGTTTGTTGCCGCCTCATCTTCACATCAGCCGCAGGAGCTAATTACGGCTGCGGGGAGAGATGAGATGTGTAATAAATAGATTTCATTACCGCTTCATGTAAATAAATATCATTTCATAGGCATTAGGATTCCAGGCGACGGCATCTATATTAACCCTTCAACCCCTGATGGCCACTTTGTGTCTTAGTGATCACGTCATGAAGTTTTGCTCTTGTTTAACCCACCTTCATCTTCTCCCTACAGGGTCAGGGGGTCACCCTAAAAAGCAAGGACCTAATAGCGTGTCTCAGGGCTGCAAGATGGCTTGTCCGTCTGTGGCAGCAAAGCTCTATATGTTATTGTATAATACAGTGATCCATTCCCTACACAGTACATCACACCGCCTAACTGATAGTAAGTGTGATTAATAGCCCCGCCATAGCAAAGACTGAGTGGGCACTGTCTGCACATTACATCTATCTACGAGTCTACCCAGAGACTGATCATCTGTACAGCAATATGGAAAGTCTATAAAAAGAGCAAATACTGCAAGTATGAAAGTGGAGAAAATATAATTACTACAATACTGCTCCTATGTACAAGAATATAATAATAATAATAATAATAGTCCTTTAATAGTCCCACAATGGGGAAATTCAGTACTATAAGTACTATAATATTGCTCCTACGTACAAGAATATAACTACTATAATACTGCTCCTATGTACAAGAATATAACTACTATAATACTGCTCCTATGTACAAGAATATAACTACTATAATACTGCCTCCTATGTACAAGAATATAACTACTATAATACTGCTCCTATGTACAAGAAT
Source organism: Leptodactylus fallax (assembly GCA_947044405.1). Classification (NCBI taxonomy): domain Eukaryota; kingdom Metazoa; phylum Chordata; class Amphibia; order Anura; family Leptodactylidae; genus Leptodactylus; species Leptodactylus fallax. The sequence goes on along the minus strand of CAMRHE010001516.1, from coordinate 57,178 downwards.
ATAACTACTATAATACTGCTCCTATGTACAAGAATATAACTACTATAATACTACCTCCTATATACTAGAATATAACTACTATAAAACTACTCCTATGTACAAGAATATAACTACTATAATACTTCTCCTATGTACAAGAATATAACTACTATATTACTGCTCTCTATGTACAAGAATATAACTACTATAATACTACTCCTATGTACAAGAATATAACTACTATAATACTGCTCTCTATGTACAAGAATATAACTACTATAATACTACCTCCTATGTACAAGAATATAACTACTATAATACTGCTCCTATATACAAGAATATAACTGCTATAATACTGCTCCTATGTACAAGAATATAACTACTATAATACTGCTCCTATGTACAAGAATATAACTACTATAATACTGCTCCAATGTACAAGAATATAACTACTATAATACTGCTCCTATGTACAAGAATATAACTACTATAATACTGCTCCTATGTACAAGAATATAACTACTATAATACTGCTCCTATATACAAGAATATAACTGCTATAATACTGCTCCCTATGTACAAGAATATAACTACTATAATACTGCTCCCTATGTACAAGAATATAACTACTATACCCTTGTGTTCTCTTTTTTCTTCTTCTTTTTTCCAGGATTTTATTTCTTTTATTCCTCCTCTTTTTTCCAGGATTTTACTTCTTTTATTCCGCCCCCTATGTACAAGAATATAACTACTATAATACTACCTACTATGTACAAGAATATAACTACTATAATACTAATCCTATGTACAAGAATATAACTACTATAATACTATTCCTATGTACAAGAATATAACTACTATAATACTACCTCCTATGTACAAGAATATAACTACTATAATACTACCGCCTATGTACAAGAAAATAACTACTATAATACTGCTCCTATGTACAAGAATATAACTACTATAATACTGCTCCTATGTACAAGAATATAACTACTATAATACTAATCCTATGTACAAGAATATAACTACTATAATACTGCTCCTATGTACAAGAATATAACTAGTATAATACTGCTCCTATGTACAAGAAAATAACTACTATAATACTGCTCCTATGTACAAGAATATAACTACTATAATACTGCTCCTATGTACAAGAATATAACTACTATAATACTAATCCTATGTACAAGAATATAACTACTATAATACTGCTCCTATGTACAAGAATATAACTAGTATAATACTGCTCCTATGTACAAGAAAATAACTACTATAATACTGCTCCTATGTACAAGAATATAACTACTATAATACTGCCTCCTATGTACAAGAATATAACTACTATAATACTGCCCCTATGTACAAGAATATAACTACTATAATACTGCTCCTATGTACAAGAATATAACTACTATAATACTGCTCCTATGTACAAGAATATAACTACTATAATACTGCTCCTATGTACAAGAATATAACTACTATAATACTGCTCCTATGTACAAGAATATAACTAGTATAATACTGCTCCTATGTACAAGAAAATAACTACTATAATACTGCTCCTATGTACAAGAATATAACTACTATAATACTCCTGTGTTCTCTATTCTGCTCCTATGTACAAGAATATAACTACTATAATACTGCTCCTATGTACAAGAATATAACTACTATAATACTGCTCCTATGTACAAGAATATAACTACTATAATACTCCTCCTATGTACAAGAATATAACTACTATAATACTCCTCCTATGTACAAGAATATAACTACTATAATACTGCTCCTATGTACAAGAATATAACTACTATAATACTGCTCCTATGTACAAGAATATAACTACTATAATACTGCTCCTATGTACAAGAATATAACTACTATAATACTGCTCCTATGTACAAGAATATAACTACTATAATACTGCCCCCTATGTACAAGAATATAACTACTATAATACTACCCCCTATGTACAAGAATATAACTACTATAATACTACCTCCTATGTACAAGAATATAACTACTATAATACTGCTCCTATGTACAAGAATATAACTACTATAATACTGCCCCTATGTACAAGAATATAACTACTATAATTCTTCCTCCTATGTACAAGAATATAACTACTATAATACTGCTCCTATGTACAAGAATATAACTACTATAATACTGCTCCTATGTACAAGAATATAACTACTATAATACTAATCCTATGTACAAGAATATAACTACTATAATACTGCTCCTATGTACAAGAATATAACTACTATAATACTGCTCCTATGTACAAGAAAATAACTACTATAATACTGCTCCTATGTACAAGAAAATAACTACTATAATACTACCTCCTATGTACAAGAATATAACTACTATAATACTGCCCCCTATGTACAAGAATATAACTACTATAATACTGCTCCTATGTACAAGAATATAACTACTATAATATCCTAAAAAAAAAAAAATAATAATCCCCCCTATATATAAAAAAAAAAAACTAATTAAATCCTCCCCCTATGTACAAGAATATAACTACTATAATACTGCTCCTATGTACAAGAATATAACTACTATAATACTGCCCCCTATGTACAAGAATATAACTACTAAAAACCCCAAAAAAAAAAAAAATATAAAACCCCCCCAAGTGCAAAAAAAAACCACTAATATACTTCCCCTATGGACCAGGATTTTACCACTATAATACTGCCCCCTATGTACAAGAATATAACTACTATAATACTGCCCCTATGTACAAGAATATAACTACTATAATACTACTCCTATGTACAAGAATATAACTACTATAATACTGCTCCTATGTACAAGAATATAACTACTATAATACTGCTCCTATGTACAAGAATATAACTACTATAATACTGCTCCTATGTACAAGAATATAACTACTATAATACTGCTCCTATGTACAAGAATATAACTACTATAATACAGTATATACTGTATTATAACAAATCACTGTTGCCTATATAGGGGCAGGCTGCAGACAGTGTGAACAGGTGTTTAGTAACAGATTCCTGCAGGGTGTTGTTCACTCTGAGTTCTGTATATAACACTCTAGTATCACTATGATGTTATTAGTAATGGGGGGGGGGGTATCATTAGGATTATCAGACTATTTCTTTTTGCTCCTTCACAAGTTCTTTTGAAGTTTCCTCCCTGTATATTTGTGTTTCCTCCGCTCATCTTGCAGGGTTCAGGTCACTGGAGGTTTCGTCTTTTCAGCTGCTAATGGTCACTTCTCTCGGCCCACTCGACTCATTGTCCAACCTAGACTCGGCTTCCCGATCGATTTTCTTGACTAAGTGCGATGTCTTTGTTTCCTTGTAAGAAGAATATCCGCACCAAACATCTGAATACCGTCATCTGCTAACAGCGGGGTAATTAATGGAGACATAGTGAAGAAAGAACCTCACCTCCCCATCCCTTCCCATCATGTCCTCTTTATCACATCCTGGCTCTATTATTATGGTTTATCCATTTAGCAGTTTACATTTTACATCTACATATAATGTTAAACAAATTTGCAAATACTTTACTTACTCCAGTCACATCCAAAGCTGCAATCCAAACCAACTGTATCCCTTTTATAGACATAGAAATTGTGAAATGATATATACCTGCAGTTGACACTAATGGGAGCTCAGGAGGTTACTGTATATTAAGATTAAGACTAATACTACAGTAACCAGTATGCAGAAATCTCCTGAGATCCTCCTCATGGTGAGTGTATAATCTGTATGTAGTGAGCTCCCTCTAGTGGTGACTGTATAATCTGTATGTAGTGAGCTCCCCTAGTGGTGACTGTATAATCTGTATGTAGTGAGCTCCCTCTAGTGGTGGCTGTATAATCTGTATGTAGTGAGCTCCCCCTAGTGGTGACTGTATAATCTGTATGTAGTGACCTCCCTCTAGTGGTGACTGTATAATCTGTATGTAGTGAGCTCCCTCTAGTGGTGACTGTATAATCTGTATGTAGTGAGCTCCTCCTAGTAGTGACTGTATAATCTGTATGTAGTGAGCTCCCCCTAGTGGTGACTGTATAATCTGTATGTAGTGAGCTCCCTCTAGTGGTGACTGTATAATCTGTATGTAGTGAGCTCCCCCTAGTGGTGACTGTGTAATCTGTATGTAGTGAGCTCCCTCTAGTGGTGACTGTATAATCTGTATGTAGTGAGCTCCCTCTAGTGGCGACAGTATAATCTGTATGTAGTGAGCTCCCTCTAGTGGTGACTGTATAATCTGTATGTACTGAGCTCCCCCTAGTGGTGGCTGTATGACCTGCATGTAGTGAGCTCCCCTAGTGGTGACTGTATAATCTGTATGTAGTGAGCTCCTCCTAGTGGTGACTGTGTAATCTGTATGTAGTGAGCTCCTCCTAGTGGTGACTGTATAATCTTTATGTAGTGAGCTCCCTCTAGTGGTGACTGTATAATCTGTATGTAGTGAGCTCCCCCTAGTGGTGGCTGTATGACCTGCATGTAGTGAGCTCCCCTAGTGGTGACTGTATAGTCTGTATGTAGTGAGCTCCCTCTAGTGGTGACTGTATAATCTGTATGTAGTGAGCTCCCTCTAGTGGTGACTGTATAATCTGTATGTAGTGAGCTCCCTCTAGTGGTGACTGTATAATCTGTATGTAGTGAGCTCCCTCTAGTGGTGACTGTATAATCTGTATGTAGTGAGCTCCCCCTAGTGGTGACTGTATAATCTGTATGTAGTGAGCTCCCCCTAGTGGTGACTGTATAATCTGTATGTAGTGAGCTCCCCCTAGTGGTGGTTGTGTAATCTGTATACAATGAGCTCCCCTTATTGGTGACTGTATAATCTGTATGTAGTGAGCTCCCTCTAGTGGTGACTGTATAATCTGTATGTAGTGAGCTCCCTCTAGTGGTGACTGTATAATCTGTATGTAGTGAGCTCCCTCTAGTAGTGACTGTACAATCTGTATGTAGTGAGCTCCCTCTAGTGGTGACTGTATAATCTGTATGTAGTGAGCTCCCCCTAGTGGTGACTGTATAATCTGTATATAGTGAGCTCCCCCTAGTAGTGACTGTATAATCTGTATGTAGTGAGCTCCCTCTAGTGGTGACTGTATAATCTGTATGTAGTGAGCTCCCTCTAGTGGTGACTGTATAATCTGTATGTAGTGATCTCCCCCTAGTGGTGACTGTATAATCTGTATGTAGTGAGCTCCCCCTATTGGTGACTGTATAATCTGTATGTAGTGAGCTCCCACTAGTGGTGACTGTATAATCTGTATGTAGTGAGCTCCCCCTAGTGGTGACTGTATAATCTGTATGTAGTGAGCTCCCTCTAGTGGTGACTGTATAATCTGTATGTAGTGAGCTCCCTCTAGTGGTGACTGTATAATCTGTATGTAGTGAGCTCCCTCTAGTGGTGACTGTATAATCTGTATGTAGTGAGCTCCCCCTAGTGGTGACTGTATAATCTGTATGTAGTGAGCTCCCCCTATTGGTGACTGTATAATCTGTATGTAGTGAGCTCCCGCTAGTGGTGACTGTATAATCTGTATGTAGTGAGCTCCCCCCTAGTGGTGACTGTATAATCTGTATGTAGTGAGCTCCCTCTAGTGTTGGCTGCATAATCAGTATATAGTAAGCTCCTGAGCTCCCTCTAGTGTTGGCTGTATAATCAGTCTGCGGTCAGCTCCTGAGCTTCCCTTAGTGGTGCTGTTTATAATCAGTATACAGTAGGCTCCCTCTAGTGGTGTCTGTATAATCAGTCTGCAGTAAACTCATGAGCTCTCCCTAGTGGTGGCTGCAAATATTAGACATATTTGTGTGGATACCCACAGTTTTTGCTTGACGCTAGACATGCATTGATGATGTCTCCTTTGTGCCCCATATTTCTCAAAATGTAGTAAAGATGCCCTCTTAAATGTCCCCTCTCAGCAAGGATGCCCCTTAATATCACACATATACAGTAGATGATCTTAGCACCCTCTCACAATAGTGATGCCCCCTTTTGTGAGCCCACACAGTAGACACCCATGTAGCCCCCTCTCACGTCTATAGATTCACCTCACTCTGCAGGTCTGTGGCTCATATAAAATGATTCTGAGGTCCTCTCTCCAACAACCCCTTGTTAATAATACCCTTGAGGTTTAGGTGTCTTCTTCTAGATCTTTATTGTGTAAGAGCCTGAGCCCACCGGAGGATTCTCTGGTGCTCTGAAGGCCTAGTCCGACACTGGAGGACACAGAGGCCATTGAAATCTGGACAAGTGACAGGCTTCACAGGACACGGCAATGCAGAGAGAAATATCTCTGGATCCAGAATGATTATTGGAGGGTCAGAGATGAAAGTCATTGTGGGCCCTGCTGTTTGAGGGGCCCCTGGAAGACAACAGTGCTCTAAGTAATATGTTACTGAGAGAGAAGCTTCAAGTTATTCCTATTCCTTTAAAAGGATTAAAGTTGGTGTAAGTATCCTTGGGACAGCCTGGGCAGTGATTATAGGGCCCTCGGTGAGTGGGGTCTAGGGGCTCTGGGACGACACCCCCAGGCTCTTGTTCTTCCCCTATTCAGGGGGGACAATTGTGACCTTTTAATATAAGCCCCCCCCAGAGCTGTTACATTGTTGCTCCATCTACACACAATTAATACAATGTATGTAAGTTTACAAAACAACCCCCAGAGCTGTTACATTGTTGCTTTCTCCATCTATATACACACAATCAATTGAAGCAATGTACAGTATATAAATAAACAGACAACCCCCAGAGCTGATACATTGTGCTTTCTCCATCTATATAACACAATTGATACAATGTACAGTATATAAATATACAGACAACCCCCAGGCTGTTACATTGTTGCTTTCTCCATCTATATACACACAATTGATGCAATGTACAGTATATAAATATACAGACAACCCCCAGAGCTGTTACATTGTTGCTTTCTCCATCTATATACACACAATTGATACAATGTACAGTATATAAATATACAGACAACCCCCAGAGCTGTTACATTGTTGCTTTTATATTTGATCTGTAGTTATTTTTATATAGAGACAACCCCCCGCGGTGTTTCTTTGTTGCTTTCTCCATCTATATACACACAATTGATACAATGTACAGTATATAAATATACAGACAACCCCCAGAGCTGTTACATTGTTGCTTTCTCCATCTATATATACACAATTGATACAATGTACAGTATATAAATATAGAGACAACCCCCAGAGCTGTTACATTGTTGCTTTCTCCATCTATATACACACAATTGATGCAATGTACAGTATATAAATATACAGACAATCCCCAGAGCTGTTACATTGTTGCTTTCTCCATCTATATATACACAATTGATACAATGTACAGTATATAAATATACAGACAACCCCCAGAGCTGTTACATTGTTGCTTTCTCCCTCTTCAGATACATTTAATAAGCTATTTAAACCCTCTAAATCCTTTTCATTCTTCTCGGTCACCCAGGGCGAGTGTAATACAAATAACTGATGTGACAAGTATGTGACCTGGTTATTATAACAGCCCCGAGACCCTGCGAGCTCTCCTGGAGTCTCAACTTCATTTCTTATAGCATTATCTCCTATTTGCGCTGGAGCCGCAGGACTCGGGACACTTTTCCCATCATTTATTGGTGTGATTCATTGCTCGGCTACCAGACCCTGATCATGGGCAGATTAGAAAGCGGAGGTGTCATAGGCCGGGCTCCTGGAGTAGCTGGGGAGATTGCCACATACGGATGTCACACTTCCCCACCCCCCCGCTTCTTGTGCTGTTCCGCTCGCACCCAGCTCAGCCGGACGCCGGCACAACCACCGCGGTTTACTGATTGCCAACAGAGCAGCTGAGTGTGTCCGTGAGATACGGTGGGCTCGGCTCATTATTATCACACCCACCTCCCGATACAACATAAGGCTGAGCGCAGGCTGGGCACGCAGGACGCTTTCTATAATCGGCTTCCAATGAATTCAATCAATCGCCTGAAATGTAGGAGAAAAACACCGGGAGCTACAGAAGTGCTGGAGGGAGGCGGAGGATGGGAGCAAAAGGGGTTAAAAGCAATTATATGCCCTGTATCTAAACCTGAGTCAGTGTATCTAAGCCTTTCAAGTGTGATACTTTTTGGTGCACCAGTGTATCTAAACCTTTCATATGATAAATACTCCCTTAAAGAGACCGCATTATACTTCAACTCAGTTCCCAAATAAGGCAAGTTTATGCCACTAAATAATACTGAGGGGGCGTCTAGTGATTGGGGGCTCTGGGGTATTTACTGTGTGCCCTCCCCTAAATGTATGATGGTCTGCGGAGCTGTGTATCTAATCCTATTATATGTGATACTGTCTGCTGAGCTGTGTATCTCATCCTATCATGTCTGATACTGTCTGCTGAGCTGTGTATCTCATCCTATCATGTCTGATACTGTCTGCTGAGCTGTGTATCTAATCCTATAATATGTGATACTGTCTGCTGAGCCGGGTATCTAATCCTATCTTGTGTGATACTGTCTGCTGAGCTGTGTATCTAATCCTATTATACACACGTGGACAAAATTGTTGGTCCCCCTGGCTCGTTTAATGAAAGAAAACCCACAATGGTCACAGAAATAACTGGAATCTGACAAAAGTAATAATATATAAAAATTCTATGAAAATGAACAAATGAAAGTCAGACATTGCTTTCCAACCAGGCTTCAACATGAAACAGGCCTGGACAGAAATGAGGGTTCCCTTAATATTTAGTTGCACAACCTTTTGAGGCAATCCCTGCAATCAGACGATTCCTGTAACTGGCAATGAGACTTCTGCACCTCTCAGCAGGGATTTTGGCCGCTCCTCATGAGCAAACTGCTCCAGTTGTCTCGGGTGTGAAGGTGCCTTTTCCAGACGGCATGTTTCAGCTCCTTCCAATAGGATTTAGGTCAGGGCTCATAGAAGGCCACTTCAGAATAGTCCAATGTTTTCCTCTTAGCCATTCTTGGGTGTTTTTAGCTGTGTTTTGGGTCATTATCCTGTTGCAAGACCCATGACCTGCGACTGAGACCAAGCTTTCTGACACTGGGCAGCACATTTCTCTCTAGAATCCCTTGATAGTCTTGAGATTTCATTGTACCCTGCACAGATTCAAGACACCCTGTGCCAGATGCAGCAAAGCAGCCCCAGAACATAACAGAGCCTCCTCCATGTGTCACTGTAGGGACAGTGTTCTTTTCAAGATAGGCTTCATTTTTCCGTCTGTGAACATAGAGCTGATGTGTCTTGCCAAAAATGTCGATTTTTGTCTCATCTGTCCATACGACATTCTCCCAGAAGCTTTGTGGCTTGTCATAGAATTTTTCTATATTATTACTTTTGTCAGATTCAAGTTATTTCTGTGACCATTGTGGGTTTTTCTTTCATTAAACAAGGGAGGGGACCAACAATTTTGTCCACGTGTGTATGTGATACTGCCTGCTGAGCCGTGTATCTAATCCTATCTTGTGTGATACTGCCTGCTGAGCCGTGTATCTAATCCTATCATATGTGATACCGTCTACCTGAGCTATGTATCTAATCCTATCATGTGTGATACCGTCTACCTGAGCTATGTATCTAATCCTATCATGTGTGATACAGTCTGCTGAGGTGTGTATCTAATCCTATCATGGGTGATACTGTCTGCTGAGCTGTGTATCTAATCCTATCATGTGTGATACTGTCTGCTAAGCTGTGTATCTAATCCTATCATGGGTGATACTCCCCTGCCACCCTGCTGTGATGTCATCTGATATCTCTGTGAGCTTACAGTCCGTCTTGGGAGGCCAAGTCAGATTCAGGAGAGATTTGTCAATTTAGAAGGGTGGAAGAAAAGAGCCAGATAAGAATGAAGAAGCATTTTCTCTGATAAGCTATATTCCATACTTTCTTTTATTCCCCTGTACTACTGATTTCTGCAGCGTTTACATAAATTCAGAGACCCCCTTTAATCCATTGCTCCTCCATATGGGTTTCTATAGGTGCCGCCATAGACTCTTTCAGCCATTATTGATGTGGGGTCTTGTCATGCCGTCCAGACGTTCCCATGGATCGCTCCATCTTCTGCACACATGATATATACATATATTCCGCCTTGGGTCGCCGTATTCTTGACGCCATCAATCAGGTCGGAGCCCGAGATGTTCGATAATGTGAAAAGGTTAAAGAGCCCATATAAAGTGTCCGCCGTCTCCTGAGACGCCACGTGCGCGGGCAGACATGAGGGTCTCGTCATCGCTCTGGTTAGAGTCACCGGGTCGGCTGCGCTCTGACTGACAGATGACTTTGCCCTTTAATAGACTAATAGATTCATGGAGTCTCAGACTGTACTTACTGTAGTCGTGTCCGCAGAAGGACGTCGCCATCGCCACCGCCGCGGGCTGCTTACTGACATTAATGGAGCGCGGCGGTAATACATGGTGGATGAGATGACGCTCCGAGGTTTGGGCTTTTCTTAAAGAAATGTTCTAAGTAATGTTCTGGGATCTGCTTCTAGGGAAAACCGCGTCAGCGTACGGGAAAAGGCGATTTACTGGGAAAAACGCCACAAACACGAGAAAAACCTGAGAAATAGGATGAGAACAAACATAGTAACAGAGTGCCCCAAATTACTAAGCTTATAACTGCACAGTGTGAACACCGGCTATAGGGGAGGATACTTCGGTTCCTGTCCAGCTTTTCTTGTTTAGGAAATTAGGTAAGTTCTCCCATAGAGCTCTATGAGGATAGCGCCACCCTCAGGGCTGCAGGCGGGTGCGGGCAGCGCTATGTTGGACAGATATTGGGGGTTTCTTGAGTCTACCCCAGATGCTGCTTTATTGATGGGACACTGTGATGTCAGGGAAGTATGGCTGCCAGTGTAGCTGTCACCTGTATGGGGGAAGAGTGCCAGCATCATGGAGAACTGTGGCTGTCACTATTGTGGGGGCACTATGGCTGTCACTATAATGGGGGCACTATGGCTGTCACTAATATGGGGGCACTATGGCTGTCACTATAATGGGGGAACTATGGCTGTCACTATAATGGGGGAACTATGGCTGTCACTATTATGGGGGCACTATGGCTGTCACTATTATGGGGGCACTATGGCTGTCACTATTAGGCTAGGGCCATATGCCTACTTTGATTGTGACTCCCGTTGTGCCACCAATGATTGCCGTGTCACCCTGCGACAACTTCACCACCAAACCACGGTCAGGTAGACCGACCAGAACTTCGGCCACAACTGCCCAGAAAATTGTTTGGGATGCAAATAAAAACCCGCACATAACATCAGCTGAAATACAGGACTCTCTGAAAACTATCGGTGCGGCTGTTTCAAGATGCACAATAAGGAGGCACTTGAAGAAAAATGGGCTGCATGGTCGAGTTGCCAGAAGAAAGCCATTACTGCGCAAATCCCACAAAGAATCTCGCCTTCAATACGCCAAACAGCGCAGAGACAAGCCTCAAAACTTCTGGAACAAGGTCATTTGGAGGGATGAGACAAAAATCTAACTTTTTGGCTACAACCATAAACGTTCCATTTGGAGAGGTGTCAACAAGGCCTATGATGGAAGGAACCCCAATCCTACTGTAAGGCCCGGAGGTGGATCACTGAGGATGTGGGGATGTGTGAGCTTCAAAGGCTCAGGAAACTTGGTCAAAGCTGAAGGAAAGATGAATGCAGCGCGTTATCAGCAAATACTGGAGGCAAATCTGCCCTCATCAGCCAGGAAGCTGCGCATGGGACGTACAAGGACGTTCCAACATGACAACGATCCAAAACACAAGGCCAAGTCGTCCTGTCATTGGCTACAGCAGAAGAAAGTGAAGGTTCTGGAGTGGCCATCTCAGTCTCCTGACCTCAATGTCATTGAGCCCCTCCGGGGAGATCTCAAGTGCGCAGGACATGCAAGACAGCTGAGGAACTTACAGGAACTGGAGACCCATCTGAGAAAATAAAGAGCCTCATCCACAACTAGCACAAAAGACTTCAAGCGGAGGGGGCAATACACGCTATTAACAACTGGGGGATGGGAACTTGTGAACAGGGTCATTTTGATGTTTTTGGTTGTCATTAGGATTTAAAAAGAGAAAACAGAGAAGTTTGACAATAAATGGCTTCAGCCAACCACTAACCATGAGTGGAGAAAAGGTTTCTGTGTTATCAGTCATATTCTCTGAAAAAAGGCCAAAAAAACAAAAATTCTGCCGGGTATGTAAACTTTTTAGCACAACTGTATATGTAACAGATGACAGGTATAGTGACTGTATCCAGAGAGCGCACATCAGGGGTTGGGTTACCTCCAGGTTAATTTGATGATTGTGAGAATTCAGAGCAAAATCTGATGCAATTGTGACCCCTGCTGGTGAATTATAGGAATTACAGCTGCAATAATTCTACATCTGCTGTATACATGTAATATATATAGTTGTGGTTATATATGATAAACCTCAGTATTATTGGGGGGGGGGGGGCGTTGACTTTTGCAATGTTTTCTAAATACATCACAATAGAATCACCTTAATATAATGTATCTTTACATCATAATTTTACTTCCTCCTCTATTTGGTCCTTGGACGCAGACAAATAATTATTATGCACCCAATGGATGGACAATGTGGGCAAAAATACCCCAAAATGATTTGTACATGTGTGAAATTTCATAAAAGACGCAAAAGTAGATGTTAGTGTTGCAGATGAAGCGCACCAGGATCCCCCTCGCTGGAGCACATTATATGTCCGCACCCTGCAAATGGGAAAAACATGGCGCAGAAACTTTTAACATTTTCATCCATTTTTCCATGTTCTCCTGTTACCTGGCAACGCTGACAATCTGCACAGGTGACGACGCATTTACCCGACTGTCTCCAGGTTCTCGGCGCCCTCTGGTGGAAATTTCTGCAACTGCTGTTGAGGAAACTTTTCACTTTCTAACTTATTCTAGAGACATTTCCCATGAATCAGGAAACATTGTTCCAATCCCTTTCATATGGGGACTGCTGGTCCGACTCCTGACAACCTCTGACAACCAACTGGTTTCGCCAGGAGAAGTCACAGCCTGCTAGATATTTCCTCCCCCCGTACACCCTCATAGTGCCCACACCTTGTGGCCCCAAACTGTGATGATGTCTACTTAGTGAGCCCTCATAATAATGATACCCTCTTAATGCCCCACACCGTATAATGCCCCTTTAATGCCCCCAATATAATACAACTTAGTGCCCTCACACAGTATAATGTCCTCCTAGTGCCCTCCTGAGTCACACAGATAATACCTACATATCTGGTGTATACATTATATCCATAGGTATCTCTGCACAATGTTATTGTCATGTTTGGACCAGCGGGTGGCGCTGTAGTAACGCAGACAGGGCCTGGCACGTCTGCAGGGTAAGAGCATTTCCTTGGCGCTGTTCACACATGTGTAGGGAACTGCCATTTCTACTAGTATATAATGTATATGGCTTCTTTGCCCCTGCAGTTTGGCTTCAGAGACCCCAGGCATTTAGTGCAAGTTTTGTTTTGTAAATACAGTGAGTCAGACACATGTGAGGCAGAGCTGCTGGGGGGAGAGATGTGAGCAGAGCTGCTGAGACAGACATGTTATGTCTGGGGGAGTCTAAGAGCCACTTGTTCCTCTTTACTTCACAGTATATAGTTAGGTATGTGTTACCCCCTATATACTCACAGGACCTAGCTAGTAACCGTAGTTAGGGATCCATATATATATATAGTTCAGGGCAGTGATAGGTTAGGCTTCCGAAGGCCAACTAGCTAGTTAGAGGCCCGGTGGCACTAGTAGTTTAGCTGGCAGGTTAAGGACTCAGTGTTAGGGTAGTCAGGCCTGCATCTACTGCCGTCACCGTCGCCCTGTTTGCTGCCTGTGAAGAATCTCATCATCATCATCATCTCCTGATCGGCTGTCTGTCATCTCCTGGAAGAATCCGAGGATCCACAGTCATCCACAGGGGCCCCTGCATCTCTTCTGTTGCCTGGAGGTATTGTGCACCGGACTCTTGCTATATATCTATATATATATACCCGGGTATATAACCTAAGACGGTTGAGGACTTGCTGGTTGTTGTAGTACTGCTGTGTTCTGAGTATATTTTATGTATGTATTATTACCCTGTTGATTCTTATAAAGCTACTGTTATAACCTTATGTGGTATCTGTATGTATTCTTCAGACTGTGAGATTAGTACAGTGATCCTTGTTAAGGCTACTAACTGTACTTCATGGGTAAGTCCCAGGAAGAGATCCCCCCTGTAATACAGAGGCTCTATCCTGGGTGGAGGCACTGATATATTTCATATATGTTCCCACTCTTCCCTTCAGCGAAGGCTTCAGGTCCCATTATACACACAGGTCAGCGCCAGAGTCTGTTGCGGGAGGGATAATACTCATACCCCCCCCCCCAAATAGGGCTACATTTGGAGGCACTGCTGAGATTTAGAAGTGGGAATAGTCATTGATATGGAGAAGGATATAGCTAGAGGGGAACCTCCCACTAGCTACTACATGGGATTACCGACCTCCTGTTCCTCCCCTGGTTCAGGTAAAGGAAGAACCCCGCTCAGCCAGTTACCCCCCAGTATGGCCGTCGCTAGCAGTTCCTCTAGTGACAGTGCTATTAGCACTTTAGCCAGGCTGACTGAAATGTTAGCTCAGGGCCTGCAGGCCACTCACTACAAGAAACTAAAAGTATTCTCTGGTAATGTCCCAGTACCACAAGGGGAGGAAAACTTTGAGATATGGAAAGAACATACTCTCCAATGCCTGAAGGAATGGTCTTGCTCTGAAGAAGGCAAGCGGCAGCGTATCAGTGAAAGTTTGCGGTCTCCTGCTGCAGAATTGATCCGCTTGTACAGAGACTCTCATGAAGGAGTGAGTGCATTGGACTATATACAAGTACTGTCTGATCACTTTGAGCCATACTATGACCTTGCCCAGATGGTTGCTGATTACCGAATGGTTCGTCAAAAAGAAGGGGAAAATGTCTCTACTTTTATTAACCGTTTACAGCTACTTCTTTCACGTCTGGTGTACCACGCAGCTATATCTACTTCAGAGGTAGACGCTATGAGAACCAGTCAGTTGGTGAGAGGGTTACAACCTCATCATCCTCTTGCTCAAGTACTCAAGGTCTTACTATCTGATAGAGTCCTTCCATTTCCTGACTTAATGAAGTTAGTGAAGAAACAAGAAGCTGACATTAGTTTTAGTACCCCTAAGAAAGCGAAAGCATCTCTAAAGAAGATGTTGTTCCTAATTCAAACAAGGACAAACCAGCGGAGCGGTCAGAACTTAGACAGTCCGCCACTCCACCCACTGCCACTCAACGGAGGAAGGATGCTAGAACCTGTTAAAAATGTGGTCAGACGGGTCATACTGCCAGACAGTGTACGGAGGACAGTGAGGGATTGGGACACAGTGCTGTCTTCTCTATTCAGAATCAAAGACACCGAAGGAAGGCGGCCGAGTAAAGACCAGAGGCGCTATCGCGGCTCCAGGTCCGTTGTCAAAGTCACTGTCAATGGTCATGCCGCTCCTGCCCTGTTTGATACAGGATCTCAAGTGACCCTGATTTATCGCTCGTTCTACCAAAAGTATCTGAAGGATATACCTCTTCAGTCTACAGGACAAATGTAGCCCTAATTGGGGGGGGGGGGGGTATGAGTATTATCCCTCCCGCAACAGACTCTGGCGCTGACCTGTGTGTATAATGGGACCTGAAGCCTTCGCTGAAGGGAAGAGTGGGAACATATATGAAATATATCAGGGCCTCCACCCAGGATAGAGCCTCTGTATTACAGGAGGATCTCTTCCTGGGACTTACCCATGAGGTACAGTTAGTAGCCTTAACAAGGATCACTGTACTAATCTCACAGTCTGAAGAATACATACAGATACCACATAAGGATATAACAGTAGCTTTATAAGAATCAACAGGGTAATAATACATACATAAAATATACTCAGAACACAGCAATACTACAACAACCAGCAAGTCCTCAACCTCTTAGGTTATATCCCGTATATATATAGATATATAGCAAGAGTCCAGTGCACAATACCTCCACAACAGAAGAGATGCGGGGCCCCTGTGGATGACTGTGGATCCTCGGATTCTTCCAGGAGATGACAGACAGCCGATCAGGAGATGTGATGATGGTGAGATTCTTCACACACAACAGGCACGTGCGCGTGATGCAGGCCTGACTACCCTAACACTGAGTCCTTAACCTGCCAGCTAACTACTAGTGCCACCGGGCCTCTAACTAGCTAGTTGGCCTCAGCCTAACCTATCACTGCCCTGAACTATATATATATATATATCCCTAACTACAGTTACTAGCTGGTCCTGTGAGTATATAGGGGGTAACACATACCTAACTATATACTGTGAAGTAAAGAGGAACCAGTGGCTCTTGACTCCCCCAGACATAACATGTCTGTCCGCAGCTCTGCTCCTCTCCCCCAGCAGCTCTGCCTCCTGTGTCTGACTCCTGTATTTACAAACAAACTTCACTATGCCTGGGGTCTCGCCAACTCGGGGCAGAAGCCAGATACATTATATACTAGTAAATGGCATTCCCTACACTGTAATCCTCCTCCCCTCCGTCACCTTCTAGGGCTCGCCCTCCCCCCAAACCCCCTCCCCCCCCACCCAAAAAAAAAAAATTACAGGGAAAATGACCCCCCCCCCCCGGCCGGGGTTTTCCCCCCCCCCCCGGCCCCCAGACCTCACCCCAACGGACGCCGCCCCCCCCCCACCGCACCTGGCAGCCCCCCCTGCCCGCCCCCCCCCCCCCCGCCCCGCTATGTGGCCTCCCCTCCCCCCCCACCCTCCTCCGGACACTCTCGCCTTCCCTGCTCCGCGCGTGCGCGCGGTGTCTTCCTCCCCCCTGCCTCCGCCCCCCCTCCCTCCCCCCTCCCATCCCATTTATCCTTTCCCTGCCCCTACTTACCCCCCGCCCCGGCTTCCGCTTCCCCCCCGATTTTTCCTTTCCACTGCCCCGGCTTATTCCTTTCCTCCACCATTTATCCTTTCCACTCCCCCTTTCCTACCATTCCCCTCTTATCCTTTACCACCACCGATTATCCTTCCCGGTCCCGGGCTTATCCTTCCCACCCACCGATTTATCCATTTACCACTAGGTCACCGGGCTTTCCTTTTCCACGGCCCCGGATTTACCTTTTCCACTGTCCCGTCTTATTCCTATTTACCACTGGCCACCAGGGTCTTTTCCTTTTCCACTGCCCCATTTATTCCATATTTACCACTGCCACCAGGTCTTATTCCATTTTACCACTAGGCCACCCTTATTCCATATTTACCACTAGGCCACCAGGGCTTATTCCTATTTACCACTGCCCCCTTATTCCTATTTCCACTCCCCGGGTCTTATTCCTATTTCCACTCCCCGTCTTATTCCTATTTACCACTAGGCCACCGGTTTATTCCTTTTCCCACTAGGCCCCGGTACTTATTCCTATTTCCCACTCCCCGGTACTTATTCTGTATTTACCACTCCCGGATTTATTCCATATTTCCCACTAGGCCACCAGGTACTTATTCCTATTTCCCACCCCGCTTATTCCTTTTCCCTCCACCAGGTACTTATTCCTATTTCCCCCACCTTTATTCCTATTTCCACTGGTCCCTCTTTCCTTTTCCACGGCCACCGTCTTATTCCGATTTCCACTAGGCCACCTCTTATTCCTTTTCCACTAGGCCCCAGGTCTTATTCCATATTTACCACTGGCCCCAGGTCTTATTCCTATTTACCACTGGCCCCACTTATTCCTATTTCCACTCCACCGATTTATCCAGTTTCCCACTGGCCACCAGTACTTATTCCTTTTCCCACTGGCCACCGGTACTTATTCTGTATTTCCACTAGGTCCCGATTTATTCCTATTTCCCACTAGGCCCCTACTTATTCCGTATTCCCACTAGGCCACCGGGTCTTATTCCTATTTACCACTAGGCCACCGTACTTATTCCTATTTACCACTAGGCCACCAGGTACTTATTCCTATTTCCACTGGCCACCAGGTCTTATTCCTATTTCCACTATCCCGATTTATTCCTATTTCCCTGGTCCCTCTTTTCCTATTTCCACTGGCCCCGTCTTATTCCATTTTACCACTGGCCCCGGTACTTATTCCTATTTACCACTAGGTCACCGGATTTATTCCATATTTACCACTAGGCCACCAGGTACTTATTCCTATTTCCACTAGGTCACCGGATTTATTCCATATTTGCCACTAGGTCACCGGATTTATTCCAGTATTTACCACTAGGCCACCAGGTACTTATTGAGTATTTACCACTAGGCCACCAGGTACTTATTGAGTATTTACCACTAGGCCACCAGGTACTTATTGGTATTTACCACTAGGCCACCGGATTTATTCCAGTATATCCACTACCACCGGGTCTTAATCGTTAAATATAGTTTTGATGTGACTCTTTGTGTCATCGTGTGTAAGGCAGGTGCACACTTCTATAGTTATATCATACATTGTCAACCTTCCTCATCATCTCTTTTGCTTTCAGCTTCTCAACCATTTAACAGTAATTTACACTGGCCCCGGTTCCATCTGTGTTCGGGTTTTGTTCGGGGTCTGCTGCCCCCTGAATGGAAACCTATACACATAAAAGCGGTTTATCTGGGCCCCACCCCGACTTTGGGGTCCTGTGGTTCCGCTCGACCGCGGAGAGGAAATCTCCTTCCTTTGTGCGGAAACCGAGCAGAAACCACACAGCTCTTTACTGGTCCTTCCCGGTCCCTTTTGTGGTTTTCCCCGCCCCGCGACTCTCTTGGAACCCTCTGTGACCGGGCCCTCCTTTCCTGCTGCTGCGGCTGCGGTTGTTCTGTCTGTTGGCCTCCAGATTTCGCCCTGTTCCCGTTGTTGCGTTTGTGTCCCGGTGGCGCGTGTCTTTCCGATCTGGTCCCGCGGCCCGCCGTCCTCCCTGGTGGCCGCGTCCGGTTTCTGGGGGGGATGAACTATTTGGACGTGCGGAACCTCTGGGGGGGCCCGTGTGCCTTTTCTGTCCGCCCCCGGTTTTTTGGGCTGTTTTTTCCGGGTTCCGCTGTCCCCCCGCGCCCTGGTGTTTTTGGTTACTTTGGACACCCAGGACATGACGTTTGTTCTACATGGGCCACACTGTCTGGTCTGGCCCTCCCGGGACACCTCAGTTACACCACTAGACCCGGACAACCTCGTTCCCACTCCCGGGACACCCGTTCCCACTCCCGGGACAACCCGTCCCACTAGCACCGGGCACCTCGTTCCCACTAATCCCAGGGACACCCGTCCCACTAATCCCAGGGACACCTCGTTACCCACTAATCCCAGGGACACCTCGTTCCCACCAATCCCAGGGACACCTCGTTCCCACTAACCCGGACACCTCGTTCCCACTAATCCCGGGAACAACCTCAGTATACACCACTAGATCACCAGTTAGTTCTTTCCACTAGATCACCAGGGACAACCTCAGTATGCCCACTAATCACCAAGTTAGTTCATATTCCACTAGACATATCTCCCATGCCACTAGATCATCGGACAAACTCACAATATACTAATAGATCACTAGATCGCCCAGATTACCCGTTACACCACTAATCACCGTACAAACTCATATACTGCTAGATCACCAGGAAACAACTTCGTATACGGACTAGTCCCAGGGAACAACCTCAGTATACACCACTAGATCACCAGGGAACAACCTCAGTATGCACCACTAGATCACCAGGGAACAACCTCAGTTCCCACTAGATCACCAGGGAACAACCTCAGTATACCCACTAGATCACCAGGGAACAACCTCAGTATACAGGACTAGATCACCAGAGATTGTTCAATATTCCACTAGATCACCAGGGAACAACCTCAGTATGCCCACTAGATCACCAGAGATTAAGTTCAATATATCCACTAGACATATCTCCCATGCCACTAGATCATCGAGACAAAACTCACAATATACTAATAGATCACTAGTCGCCCGAGATTACCTCAGTTACCCACTAGATCACCAGTAACAAAACTCATATACTGCTAGATCACCGGAAACAACTTCGTTACGGACTAGATCACCAGGGGCACACTCTCTATATACCATTAGATAACCAGGGGCAACAGTCTGTATATCCACTAGACAGGCGGGCGGAGCTAGGGGCCCGCCAGGGGGCAAACATATCCAAGTGGGCCCCTACCTGGGTTCGTGTTATCACTATCGGTTCCGTTACTGGCTGTCCGGGCTCTGCTCGTATACGTACGGATGTTTTCTTACGGTGCCTGACTAATCTTTCACATTTCCGCTTTCCATCTGGCCGCCATGCCACTCCCCATTCACACTTGCTCTGTGTTTGCGACACAGACATTTTGGCTCCCACTTTTCCGCCGTGACCCACATTCCCTTGCCTCGTCCCCACCTTCTGCTCCCCCAGTTATAATACTTATCCCCTGTAAACATATGATACCCCCATATGTATCTTAAATTAACAATGCCCCTTTGTGCCCCTTTTTTTTTTTCTCCCTTGGGCCCCCTAAAGGGGTTTTTCGGGGGCAGAAATATTAAAGCGGGGAGGAGGGCCGGGGTGTAAATAAAAATGCACTGACACTTCCCTTCATCCTCCCCTCTGTCCCTGCCCTGGGCCGGCCATCACCTTCACTGCACTATTTGTACACGGAGAGGCTGCAGCACTGATGTCAAGTTGACGAGACCGCTGCAGCCAATCACCGCTCTACAGTACAGCAGTATATAGTGTTGGGCTGCTGCAGCCAATCACCGCTCTCTAAGTACAGCAGTATATAGTGTTGGGCCGCTGCAGCCAATCACCGCTCTACAGTACAGCAGTATATAGTGTTGGGCGCTGCAGCCAATCACCGCTCTCTACAGTACAGCAGTATATAGTGTTGGGCTGCTGCAGCCAATCACCGCTCTCTACAGTACAGCAGTATATAGTGTTGGGCCGCTGCAGCCAATCACCGCTCTCTACAGTACAGCAGTATATAGTGTTGGGCCGCTGCAGCCAATCATCACTCTCTACAGTACAGCAGTATATAGTGTTGGGCCGCTGCAGCCAATCACCGCTCTCTACAGTACAGCAGTATATAGTGTTGGGCTGCTGCAGCCAATCACCGCTCTCTACAGTACAGCAGTATATAGTGTTGGGCTGCTGCAGCCAATCACCGCTCTCTACAGTACAGCAGTATATAGTGTTGGGTCGCTGCAGCAATCACCGCTCTCTACAGTACAGCAGTATATAGTGTTGGGCCGCTGCAGCCAATCACCGCTCTACAGTACAGCAGTATATAGTGTTGGGCCGCTGCAGCCAATCACCGCTCTACAGTACAGCAGTATATAGTGTTGGGCCGCTGCAGCCAATCACCGCTCTCTACAGTACAGCAGTATATAGTGTTGGGCCGCTGCAGCCAATCACCGCTCTCTACAGTACAGCAGTATATAGTGTTGGGTCGCTGCAGCCAATCACCGCTCTACAGTACAGCAGTATATAGTGTTGGGCCGCTGCAGCCAATCACCGCTCTCACAGTACAGCAGTATATAGTGTTGGGCCGCTGCAGCCAATCACCGCTCTCACAGTACAGCAGTATATAGTGTTGGGCCGCTGCAGCCAATCACCGCTCTTACAGTACAGCAGTATATAGTGTTGGGCCGCTGCAGCCAATCACCGCTCTCTACAGTACAGCAGTATATAGTGTTGGGCCGCTGCAGCCAATCACCGCTCTACAGTACAGCAGTATATAGTGTTGGGCCGCTGCAGCCAATCACCGCTCTCTACAGTACAGCAGTATATAGTGTTGGGTCGCTGCAGCCAATCACCGCTCTCTACAGTACAGCAGTATATAGTGTTGGGCGGCTGCAGCCAATCACCGCTCTCTACAGTACAGCAGTATATAGTGTTGGGCCGCTGCAGCCAATCACCGCTCTACAGTACAGCAGTATATAGTGTTGGGCCGCTGCAGCCAATCACCGCTCTACAGTACAGCAGTATATAGTGTTGGGCCGCTGCAGCCAATCACCGCTCTCTACAGTACAGCAGTATATAGTGTTGGGCCGCTGCAGCCAATCACCGCTCTCTACAGTACAGCAGTATATAGTGTTGGGGCGCTGCAGCCAATCACCGCTCTACAGTACAGCAGTATATAGTGTTGGGCCGCTGCAGCCAATCACCGCTCTCTACAGTACAGCAGTATATAGTGTTGGGCTGCTGCAGCCAATCACCGCTCTCTACAGTACAGCAGTATATAGTGTTGGGCGCTGCAGCCAATCACCGCTCTCTACAGTACAGCAGTATATAGTGTTGGGCCGCTGCAGCCAATCACCGCTCTCTACAGTACAGCAGTATATAGTGTTGGGCCGCTGCAGCCAATCACCGCTCTACAGTACAGCAGTATATAGTGTTGGGCCGCTGCAGCCAATCACCGCTCTACAGGACAGCAGTATATAGTGTTGGGCCGCTGCAGCCAATCACCGCTCTCTACAGTACAGCAGTATATAGTGTTGGGCTGCTGCAGCCAATCACCGCTCTCTACAGTACAGCAGTATATAGTGTTGGGTCGCTGCAGCCAATCACCGCTCTCTACAGTACAGCAGTATATAGTGTTGGGCCGCTGCAGCCAATCACCGCTCTACAGTACAGCAGTATATAGTGTTGGGCCGCTGCAGCCAATCACCGCTCTACAGTACAGCAGTATATAGTGTTGGGCCGCTGCAGCCAATCACCGCTCTCTACAGTACAGCAGTATATAGTGTTGGGCCGCTGCAGCCAATCACCGCTCTACAGTACAACAGTAAATAGTGTTGGGCCGCTGCAGCCAATCACCGCTCTACAGTACAGCAGTATATAGTGTTGGGCCGCTGCAGCCAATCACCGCTCTCTACAGTACAGCAGTATATAGTGTTGGGCCGCTGCAGCCAATCACCGCTCTACAGTACAGCAGTATATAGTGTTGGGCCGCTGCAGCCAATCACCGCTCTCTACAGTACAGCAGTATATAGTGTTGGGCCGCTGCAGCCAATCACCGCTCTCTACAGTACAGCAGTATATAGTGTTGGGCCGCTGCAGCCAATCACCGCTCTCTACAGTACAGCAGTATATAGTGTTGGGCCGCTGCAGCCAATCACCGCTCTACAGTACAGCAGTATATAGTGTTGGGCCGCTGCAGCCAATCACCGCTCTCTACAGTACAGCAGTATATAGTGTTGGGCCGCTGCAGCCAATCACCGCTCTCTACAGTACAGCAGTATATAGTGTTGGGCCGCTGCAGCCAATCACCGCTCTCTACAGTACAGCAGTATATAGTGTTGGGTCGCTGCAGCCAATCACCGCTCTCTACAGTACAGCAGTATATAGTGTTGGGCCGCTGCAGCCAATCACCGCTCTCTACAGTACAGCAGTATATAGTGTTGGGCCGCTGCAGCCAATCACCGCTCTCTACAGTACAGCAGTATATAGTGTTGGGCCGCTGCAGCCAATCACCGCTCTCTACAGTACAGCAGTATATAGTGTTGGGCCGCTGCAGCCAATCACCGCTCTACAGTACAGCAGTATATAGTGTTGGGCCGCTGCAGCCAATCACCGCTCTCTACAGTACAGCAGTATATAGTGTTGGGCCGCTGCAGCCAATCACCGCTCTCTACAGTACAGCAGTATATAGTGTTGGGCCGCTGCAGCCAATCACCGCTCTCTACAGTACAGCAGTATATAGTGTTGGGCCGCTGCAGCCAATCACCGCTCTCTACAGTACAGCAGTATATAGTGTTGGGCCGCTGCAGCCAATCACCGCTCTACAGTACAGCAGTATATAGTGTTGGGCCGCTGCAGCCAATCACCGCTCTCTACAGTACAGCAGTATATAGTGTTGGGCCGCTGCAGCCAATCACCGCTCTCTACAGTACAGCAGTATATAGTGTTGGGCCGCTGCAGCCAATCACCGCTCTCTACAGTACAGCAGTATATAGTGTTGGGCCGCTGCAGCCAATCACCGCTCTCTACAGTACAGCAGTATATAGTGTTGGGCCGCTGCAGCCAATCACCGCTCTACAGTACAGCAGTATATAGTGTTGGGCCGCTGCAGCCAATCACCGCTCTCTACAGTACAGCAGTATATAGTGTTGGGCCGCTGCAGCCAATCACCGCTCTACAGTACAGCAGTATATAGTGTTGGGCCGCTGCAGCCAATCACCGCTCTCTACAGTACAGCAGTATATAGTGTTGGGCCGCTGCAGCCAATCACCGCTCTCTACAGTACAGCAGTATATAGTGTTGGGCCGCTGCAGCCAATCACCGCTCTCTACAGTACAGCAGTATATAGTGTTGGGCCGCTGCAGCCAATCACCGCTCTACAGTACAGCAGTATATAGTGTTGGGCCGCTGCAGCCAATCACCGCTCTCTACAGTACAGCAGTATATAGTGTTGGGCCGCTGCAGCCAATCACCGCTCTCTACAGTACAGCAGTATATAGTGTTGGGTCGCTGCAGCCAATCACCGTTCTACAGTACAGCAGTATATAGTGTTGGGCCGCTGCAGCCAATCACCGCTCTCTACAGTACAGCAGTATATAGTGTTGGGCCGCTGCAGCCAATCACCGCTCTCTACAGTACAGCAGTATATAGTGTTGGGCTGCTGCAGCCAATCACCGCTCTCTACAGTACAGCAGTATATAGTGTTGGGCCGCTGCAGCCAATCACCGCTCTCTACAGTACAGCAGTATATAGTGTTGGGCCGCTGCAGCCAATCACCGCTCTCTACAGTACAGCAGTATATAGTGTTGGGCCGCTGCAGCCAATCACCGCTCTCTACAGTACAGCAGTATATAGTGTTGGGCCGCTGCAGCCAATCACCGCTCTCTACAGTACAGCAGTATATAGTGTTGGGTCGCTGCAGCCAATCACCGCTCTCTACAGTACAGCAGTATATAGTGTTGGGCCGCTGCAGCCAATCACCGCTCTCTACAGTACAGCAGTATATAGTGTTGGGCCGCTGCAGCCAATCACCGCTCTCTACAGTACAGCAGTATATAGTGTTGGGCTGCTGCAGCCAATCACCGCTCTCTACAGTACAGCAGTATATAGTGTTGGGCCGCTGCAGCCAATCACCGCTCTCTACAGTACAGCAGTATATAGTGTTGGGCTGCTGCAGCCAATCACCGCTCTCTACAGTACAGCAGTATATAGTGTTGGGCCGCTGCAGCCAATCACCGCTCTCTACAGTACAGCAGTATATAGTGTTGGGTCGCTGCAGCCAATCACCGCTCTCTACAGTACAGCAGTATATAGTGTTGGGCCGCTGCAGCCAATCACCGCTCTCTACAGTACAGCAGTATATAGTGTTGGGCCGCTGCAGCCAATCACCGCTCTCTACAGTACAGCAGTATATAGTGTTGGGCCGCTGCAGCCAATCACCGCTCTCTACAGTACAGCAGTATATAGTGTTGGGCCGCTGCAGCCAATCACCGCTCTCTACAGTACAGCAGTATATAGTGTTGGGCCGCTGCAGCCAATCACCGCTCTCTACAGTACAGCAGTATATAGTGTTGGGCCGCTGCAGCCAATCACCGCTCTCTACAGTACAGCAGTATATAGTGTTGGGCCGCTGCAGCCAATCACCGCTCTCTACAGTACAGCAGTATATAGTGTTGGGCCGCTGCAGCCAATCACCGCTCTCTACAGTACAGCAGTATATAGTGTTGGGCCGCTGCAGCCAATCACCGCTCTCTACAGTACAGCAGTATATAGTGTTGGGCCGCTGCGTGCAGCCAATCACCGCTCTCTACAGTACAGCAGTATATAGTGTTGGGGTGCGTGCAGCCAATCACCGCTCTCTACAGTACAGCAGTATATAGTGTTGGGCCGCTGCAGCCAATCACCGCTCTCTACAGTACAGCAGTATATAGTGTTGGGGCCGCTGCAGCCAATCACCGCTCTCTACAGTACAGCAGTATATAGTGTTGGGCCGCTGCAGCCAATCACCGCTCTCTACAGTACGCGTGGTTGGGCCCCCCCCGCTCTACAGTACAGCAGTATATAGTGTTGGGCCGCTGCAGCCAATCACCGCTCTACAGTACAGCAGTATATAGTGTTGGGCCGCTGCAGCCAATCACCGCTCTCTACAGTACAGCAGTATATAGTGTTGGGCCGCTGCAGCCAATCACCGCTCTCTACAGTACAGCAGTATATAGTGTTGGGCCGCTGCAGCCAATCACCGCTCTCTACAGTACAGCAGTATATAGTGTTGGGCTGCTGCAGCCAATCACCGCTCTCTACAGTACAGCAGTATATAGTGTTGGGCTGCTGCAGCCAATCACCGCTCTACAGTACAGCAGTATATAGTGTTGGGCCGCTGCAGCCAATCACCGCTCTCTACAGTACAGCAGTATATAGTGTTGGGCCGCTGCAGCCAATCACCGCTCTACAGTACAGCAGTATATAGTGTTGGGCTGCTGCGGTTCCCCTGTTGTGACATCTCGCTGCAGCCGCTCTGTATACAAGCAAAGGTGACCGACAGCCCAGTGCAAGTAAAGGGGAGAAAGTGCATTATAACACTCGCCTGCTGCCTGCTTTAAAATGTATGATAGTACAACCCTTTAAATTAATAGTGTCCCTGTGCCCCCCCAATTAATAATACTCCTGTATGCCCCCTTAAATCAATAATGCCCCCTGTGTCCCCCCCCCAAAAAAATACTCCTGTTTGCCTGCTAATGCCTCAGCTAATAATGCCCCTTAATAGTTCTCCTGTATATTCCCTTAAAGGGTTTGTCCAGGAAATGCAGAACTGGTGCAAGAGGCCGGGGAAGGTGAAATATAAAAAACAAAACATACTCTCCTGTCCCCGGCACTTCGGTGTCCCCCCGTTGCTGTCAGGTCCAGCGTCGCCCGGGGGCTTGTTCTGGTGGAAGTCCTTGCTGTGCGTGGTCTCAGCGGTCACAGGAAGGGACCCGGGATGTCACTCGCATACGTCACTAGTGACCTCCTGGGTCCTTTTCTGTGACCACTGAGACCACAAGTTGGCCTCAGCAGTCACATGTGGCGAGGACTTCTGCCAGAACAAGCCCCTGGGCAGTGATCGACCAGACAATGGTGGGGGACATCGGAGCGCCGGAGACTGTTGAATATGTTGTTGTTTTTTTTATGTTTCACCTTCCCCGGCTTCCTGCCCAATTACTGTAATTCCTGGACAATCCCTTTAAATCAGAAATGCCCACCTTAAATTAGTATAGCCCAAAACCCTCTTACACCCTTACATAAATTATTGGTTATTGGCCCTTAATATTTTTAAGGCTTCCCACCTCCAATTCCCCCGCTCGGACTTGCCACGGCCGACTCTCCTCGCTGTATCCTGCAGCCTACAAGATGCCGTCACCACAGGACGTCGGTGTCCCAGCTCAGGCGGCGTTATGTAGTGATGTCATTACACCCGCCTGTGCCAGGACACTGACGTCTTAATTGTCGCTAGGGGACCTGTGTAAGGGTTCACACTTGTGCCGGTTGAATGGGTTTTTAAGCAATGCGTCGCTAACCTTTCGCTATCCAGTCCCTATACAGTTTCCCGAGATTTTCAGTCGGATTTACGGCAGGTGTTGGGTGTCGCAGGGCCACCCCACATGTAATAGTGCCCCCCCCACGGGTAATAGCCTCCTCACATAAGTAATGCTGTTACCTGTGGGGGGCACTATTACTATAATAGTGCTCTAATAGCACCCCCCAAAGGTAATAGTTCCCTCCCCCACATAAGTAATGCTGTTACCTGTGGGGGGCACTATTACAGTAATAGTGAGCTAAGAGTAACCCCCCTCCCCCCCACACACAGGTTATAGTCCCCCTCCCCCACGTACCATTCCATATACACTTGCTCTGTATAGCTATATTGTACTTACAGAGCAGTGATGGGTGGGCGGGGCCTCCTCTCGCACCCAGCCTGTGCGCATCTACTATTTTCTTCCCACTAGAAACATAGAATAGCGGTCAAGGTTCCGGGCGGGACCTCCTCGTGCACACAGCCTGTGCACATCTTCTACTTTCCTCCAGGAACCTTGACCCCCTATTCTATGGTACCACTAGAAAGGAAATAGTAGCTGCGCACAGGCTGTACAGGAGGAGCCCTGCGCACCCCATCACTGCTACATGTACAGGTTATAGAATGGCAGCACTGAAAGCTAATAGCCTTCTGCTCTGTCATGTATTTCAACTGTATCGGTGTCCTGTGATGATGCAGTTGAAATTTTTATGTGCACTTGCGGAGGCCCCGGAGTGGGCCCCACAAAGTCATTGGGCCTGGGGCTGCTGCCCCCTCTGCCCCCCCCCCCGCTAGCTACGCCTCTGAGACAGTGGCATAACTAGGAATGGCTGGGCCCCAAGGCGAACATTTGACTTGGGGGCTCCCCCCTGAACCGCCACCCTCTCCAACCCCCCGCAAAAACCACATTCCTGCACACACTATTATGCCCCGCTAGTGGCCCCTGCACACACTATATCCCCCTAGTGGCCCCTGCACACAGTATTATGCCCCATTGTGGACCACCCATGAACAATTATTATACTCTGGGGTCTATTCAAACCCCAGAGTATAATGATCGGAGACCCAGGGGAGGATACAAACATAAAAAACAATGCTACTTACCTCTTCCTGGCTCTGGCGCACTCCCCGCTACTTCGGCCATCTTCAATGTTGGACCAGATCTCACGTGAGTCGGGCTGGCGTCGCGACGTGTAATGATGTCGGCTGACGTCTGAGACATCACCAAACAGGCTCGAAGCCTGCTGGAGCACAGGAGAGGCAAGTAACAGTGTTTTTAATGTTCCCTCACCTCCCCTGGGCCTCCGATCATTATACTCGGGGGTCTGAAAAGATCCCGGAGTATAATGATAGCAGTGTTTGTGGGGTTCGCAGCCTACGGCCTTACTTACCGATCCCCACTCCTGCTCACAGCCGCCTCCGCAGAATGGGAAGCATAGGCAGCCATGAGAAAGAGCAGGGATCGGTAAGTAAATAGGGCCCTTTACCTGCTGGGGATCACAAAGCATATATTATAAGAGTGTGCAGCAGATGCAGAGTTCAGAATCCCTATATAGACAATTAAAGGGGTCATCTGCCTAGAATATCTATGTGTGACTTAGTGCAGGAAAGTGTCTGACACAATCCTGGAGACTGTTCATGTTTGGTGAAGGTTCGGCCGATGTCGCACACAGAATTATTTCCTGCTTTGTGGTTAAAGGGAAAGAGGAACTGACAGGTTTCATTGTATTATGATCTTTCCTGTTGGTATTTTTATATATTTCTATATCTTCTGGAAACTTCATGGTTGCGGCTGCAGGAGCGGAACAAGAACTTAAAGGGGAAGAGCCTCCCTTCAGGAGAGGGGTCATTATAGCACTCAGCTTTCTCACTTGCAGTACTGTTTGCCACCACCACCCCAAGTGAGCTAGATATTTCATAGACACCAATGCAACAGCGCCCCCCAGTACCAATAAACAGTACCTGAAAACAGGAGAGAGCAGAGAAAGTAGCACAGCTGTAGTGAAACTAGGAAGTGGCCTTTAAGGGGGTTTCCAGAGTTAAGAAAGTCTAATCATTGCAGAATGAAGTTTCCTATTACTTTGTGTTAGTTTACAGAGGATTTTGCAGCTGTGTGGACAGGCCTGGGGGGGGGGGGGGGGGTTACCCAGAATCTGGCCAGAATCAGGAGATTTCTGAAGAACTGAATGAAAGGGCCGTACGTCAGAGGTGTCACCTAACGCTTCTCAGCCCCAAAGCAAAATCTGCCACAGCGCCCCCTCCCCCCACTGTGCTATATATAACACTGGAGTCTTCTTATGAGACAGAGGGTGCACCGGGCCCAGGTGCGGCTACTATCTATAGCTCTGCCCTTGCCTCTTCTCCCAGTCCGCAGCTGCCGCTTCGCTGTGTCTTCCTGCTCGTTGCTCCATTATAATTGCACCGGTGTGTAATATATTATTAATGGTGCTTTCTTTTTATAGCGGCAGCGGCGGCGGATTGTGCCACCCTCCGGGAGATGAGCAATGAGTGTAACAAATATAAACATTACACCTGGATACAAAGTATCTCATACGGGGCAACATTCCAAAATAGATTTTAGGGTGACTTTTTACACCTCCCATTTATTTCAATGGGCTTTGCAGGACAGAATCTGCCTGAAGATCGGTCACGAAAAATCAGCTGGAGGTAAAAAATCTGCTACGGACACCCACTGAAATAAATGCGAGAGTTGGGAGGTGGATTTGATGTGTGAACATACCCTTAGTGGCCTCCACACAGTATAAAGACCCCTTAGTGGTCCCCACACAGTATAAAGCCCCCTTTACAGGACCCCACACAGTATAAAGCCCCCTTAGTGGACCCCACACCCCCCCATCAATATCAGGACCCCCACTGGCACTTCTCTACAGTATAGTAACAGCCACACAGTATCAGGGGCTCCGACCTGTTGGCGCTGGCGCTTGTTGCTAGCAGATGCAAGGCTATAGAAGGTTGCATTGGCCCTGGAGCCTGAGGGGGCCCATAGACCTCGCTGCCACATAAGACCCCAGTAGAATATAAATGGCAGACTGTAGGCTGGGCCCCGGTTACAAAGGTTGCATTAGGGCTCAGCAGCTTCACTTTAGGCCTCTGGCTGCCATCCAGAAGACTGCAGACAGGTATTGTGGGGTGCATCTCTATATAGTGTACATTATTTGGGGGCCAAATATCTGTATATACTATGTATAGAGGTGATAACAGGCCTGTGTGCCTGTCTGTGACTGACAGCTGGTAGAGCGCTCGGCCATTGTCAGTCTCTGGGCTGAATGTGCAAGTTTTGTCACCAAACAAAGCAGCTCCTTGTTTTCTGGAATGTGTCCTCGTGGAAAACTATGCGGCCATGGGGAGGGGGGGGGGCGTCAGATGACTGGGGCAGAGATGGCCTGTCATTCATAGCAAAGGACCAGCAGACACACTTGTCATGACCCGTGGGCAGCATGGTATGGTATGGGTAGGCCTTTTCATACTAAGGTGGCTCCCAGATTTTTTGATGTCTGAAGATGCTTAAGAAGTAGCTCAAGTGTGGACCTATCTGTATACAATGTATCTACAACTGGTGACCTGTACTGTGACATCACTGTGTGTATTATCCTGTACTGTGACATCACTGTGTGTATTATCCTGTACTGTGACATCACTGTGTGTATTATCCTGTACTGTGACATCACCGTGTGTATTATCCTGTACTGTGACTGTGGATCCTGTCTGTGACATCACCTGTGTGTATTATCCTGTACTGTGACATCACTGTGTGTATTATCCTGTACTGTGACATCACTGTGTGTATTATCCTGTACTGTGACATCACTGTGTGTATTATCTCTGTACTGTGACATCACTGTGTGTATTATCCTGTACTGTGACATCACTGTGTGTATTATCCCTGTACTGTGACATTACTGTGTGTATTATCCTGTACTGTGACATCACTGTGTGTATTATCCCTGTACTGTTGTACTGTGACATTACTGTGTGTATTATCCCTGTACTGTGACATCACTGTGTGTATTATCCTGTACTGTGACATCACTGTGTGTATTATCCTGTGCTGTCACATCACTGTGTGATTATCCTGACTGTACATCACTGTTGTATTCCTGTACTGTGACATCACTATGTGTATTATCCCTGTACTGTGACATCACTGTGTGTATTATCCCTGTACTGTGACATCACTGTGTGTATTATCCTGTACTGTGACTGTGGACATCACTGTGTGTGACATCACTGGGTTTATCTCTGTACTGTGACATCACATCGTACATTGTAAGTCTATAGGTTATATCACATGATGCTACAGGTGTAACACGCGGTATAATGTACAGGTGCACTGTCTGTGCTGGGGTCTGCAGGTGTATGTGACGTCACATCTCCCACACTACACTGCCTCTAGCGGTAGATGTTGGTATCGCGGCCCTTTTATACTCCGAGCTCTTCCCGCCCACTCTCCGCTTCTTTGCCTGAGGTGGGCGTGTATAACATTTTGCTGTGTGTGGTTTATATGGACAGACACGCCCATTTGCTGCAGGACACGCCTTGACGTCATGACGCAGGACGCCGGCTGAGGGGAGAGCGGGTGTGATTTCTCCCGGCTGGAGCTCTCGCTGGTCTCTGCCGCTCTCAGTGTGTGCCCGGCGGGTGGAGCTGCTGTGAGGAGCCGCCGTGGCCTGTCAGCTCCCTGGATGGAAGGCTCAACGTAATGGCTGAGTAACTGTCAGGATACAGGATGTCCAGGTAACCTGAGGCTCTCCAGCTGCTGTGGGACTACAAATCCCAGCGTGCCTGACATTCAGTGGCTTAGGAGGGCATGCTGGGGCTTGTAGTTTGCCTGTGCTCAGTGTTATGTAATGTTAGAGCCTGTGGTGTCTGCTGCTGGGAGATGTGATACGATATTTGTGCGATTTGTATTGTGTCGCCCACGTGAAGACGCCATAGAGGTCGGGGGATGTTCTACGTGTTTGGTCGCCGTCATATGGTGTAAAGTGGCGATGAGGGAAGTGACGGTGGTGGCCGCCATGTTGTGACATCGGGATTTTGTTAGCTTGGTTACGTTACGTAGACCATGATATATATAATATATATATATATATATATATATATATATATATATATATACTGCGCTGTACGGGGCGACCGGCTTTTAGGGTGATAGGGATCATTCTCTAAAGTGCTTGACTGACAAATATTTGCACCCAAACCATATGCTAACCCTGTCCTCTTCAAAGGCTTTGGTTCTTGTTTATATCCAGAGACATGGACGGTCTTAATACTGCTCACAGCTGAGGGTTTGTGACACTGTATCCAGTCTAGACCATCTCTGTAAGGTAGACACATCTGCCGTTTGTTACAGTGTATCAGTCTGGAGTCTGCGCTGTGGGAAGTATTTGGCTAGGGCTACATGGTGAGTTTAATTACGACTATTCCTTGCCATTTTGTCCTGCAGCTCCTTCATGTAATGGAGTTGAATTGTGACCCCCTGAGGGTGCAGAAGCAGCGACATCAAAAAAAAATTGAGTACTGCTGAATTTTTTTGCAGCTAATAGTAGCAGTCGCAGCACCCTCGGGGTCTCAGTGCGATTAGTTGGGGAGTTTCAGGGTGAATTTGGTCACAAGATGGGAGTCGCGTAGCCGTAGGTCTGTGCTAATTCTGAATGTCAACAAGAGTCTTTCCATTCATTGACAGCAAGCGGAGATTTTGCACAATACAGACTCAAGTAGCAGCTGTAACGTGGACAAACCCTGCGCTGATGTACACAAAAAGTGCAGACATTTACAATTCACCAGTTTAAGGTCCCAGTTTCCGCCTCCTGGCTGCTACGGGAGTCTATACCCTTAGAAAGTTCATTCAAGCTGGTTAAGCACCTTTAAAGGGGTCCTCGGCAGGCTGTATAACTATGGCTTAAGGATGTGGTACCCCATGCACAGGGTACTGACTGCAGGGTCCCTCCTGCACGTCCTTTAGCCATCATACTCCCTATTGTAGCCTCTTGCAGGGAGGACGTATTCGCACAGCGCCCCTTTCTCACTGAGTTCCCCCTGGCATTATGGTGAGTTGGGTTTTGCAGCTGGTCAGCCCCGTGCTGCCCCTGCCACTCCAGCACTGGATCTGAAGAGCTGTGTCACTGGGCACGGGCTGGGTGCTGACAGTAGGAAACAGATCTGTGCATGCCTGGCAGGGAGCGGCAGGTGGTTATCCCATAAGCCTCCGTCTGGAGGTGTGCAGCGCTGCCAGAAAGGCAAACTTTCCACTTGCCCACCTTTGTTGGTAAACAAGGGGTTAATCTTGCTTTCTGCCTCGTCCTGGATCTGTTCTAATATAATAAATGTCTTTGGGTTTTCTCCTCTGTCATCTCCTTCTCTCTGCAGTAGCCGTAGAATGCTATGTGACCCTGTGACGTCGTGTAGCGCTCCGAGTGGCGCCCATTTGTCACCGCTGCGTTATATTTTAGTCATTGGTTATGTAGATCTCCTCTCCTTCTTCTTTTTCTTCTTCCTCCTCTCACCAAATCTGCACAGATGACAAATTGAGATCTGGGATGGTGCCAGGCTCCGTCTCTTAGAGACACATTTGCTGCCTTTCTCAAGGGGCTGGTAGCTGCGCTGTGGCACACGTTGGCATGTGCGGCTTTTTTTTTTTCTTTGTTTACGTTATTAGGAGAGAAGGGAATCGCCATATGACTAAAACGGGGGTGGCACTATAGGGTGTGCGGAAGTAGTGCTTAGGTCAGAAGTAGCATTTAGATCAGTTGTGGTACTATAGGGGTACAGTGGTAGTGCACGGATCACTGATGGCACTATATGGGGTGCTGAGGTAACACGTAGGAAACAGATCTGAGGTGGCAATACAGGGGTGCAGAGGGTGCACATAGATCAGTGGTGGCACCATAGGAGGTGGCGAGGTAGCATA
Source organism: Leptodactylus fallax (assembly GCA_947044405.1). Taxonomy (NCBI): domain Eukaryota; kingdom Metazoa; phylum Chordata; class Amphibia; order Anura; family Leptodactylidae; genus Leptodactylus; species Leptodactylus fallax. The sequence continues at coordinate 22,662 of CAMRHE010001516.1, read as the reverse complement.
CGTATCACAGGTGGCACTACAGGTTGTTCAAGGTAGGGCATAGATCACAGGTGGCACTATAGAAGGAACAGTGGTAGTGCACAGATCACTGATGGCGCTATATGGGGTGCAGAAGTAGTGCACTGACAGTGGTTGTGCTATAGAGGGCGTGGTGTCCTCACTGATGGTGCTATATGGGGTGCGAGTGGCACTGATCAGTGGTGGTGCTATAGAGGGTGAGAGGTAGTGACTGATGTGGTGGTGCTATAGGGGGGGTGGTGTGCACAGATCACTGGTGGTGCTATATGGGGTGCAGAAGTAGTGCACTGATCAGTGGTGGTGCTATAGAGGGTGCAGAAGTAGTGCACTGATCAGTGGTGGTGCTATAGAGGGTGCAGAGGTAGTGCACTGATCAGTGGTGGTGCTATAGAGGGTGCAGAGGTAGTGCACTGATCAGTGGTGGTTCTATAGAGGGTGCAGAGGTAGTGCACTGACAGTGGTGGTGCTATAGAGGGGGTAGAGGTAGTGCACTGATCACTGGTGGTGCTATAGGGGGGGGGGGGGGGGTGTGGGGGGGTTTGGGGGGGCAGAGGTAGTGCACTGATCAGTGGTGGTGCTATAGAGGGTGCAGAAGTAGTGCACTGATCAGTGGTGGTGCTATAGAGGGTGCAGAAGTAGTGCACTGATCAGTGGTGGTGCTATAGAGGGTGCAGAGGGGGGGGGGGGGGGGGGGGGGGGGGGGAGGGGGGGGGGGGGGGGGGGGGGGGGGGGGCCTTCGGGGGGGGGTGCAGAAGTAGTGCACTGATCAGTGGTGGTGCTATAGAAGGTGCAGAGGTAGTGCACTGATCAGTGGTGGTGCTATAGAGGGTGCAGAGGTAGTGCACTGATCAGTGGTGGTGCTATAGAGGGTGCAGAGGTAGTGCACTGATCAGTGGTGGTGCTATAGAGGGTGCAGAAGTAGTGCACTGATCAGTGGTGGTGCTATAGAAGGTGCAGAGGTAGTGCACTGATCAGTGGTGGTTCTATAGAGGGTGCAGAGGTAGTGCACTGATCAGTGGTGGTGCTATAGAGGGTATAGAAGTAGTGCACTGATCAGTGATGGTGCTATAGAGGGTGCAGAAGGATCTACAGGAACCAGGTTGTGACTAAGAGGTATGGGATGGTTGGGGGATCTGAAGCAGGTTTTGCATTGACTTCACACTACACTACACCTTTGTACGCAGCAGAGCCAGAGTTGGCGTGCAGCATAACTAGAATCTAGAGAAGCTGCATAGCAATGCCCGTAGGAGCTGTAGTGGTGGCCGCCATGTACCCAGCTTTCCCAGAGAGTTTGCAGTTTGCATTCCAAGCTAATTGTTTAGCTTCATTTATACATTGTAAAAGATGTAGCTGTAAGCACAGGGTTAGATCAGGATCTGTATGTTACAATGTATCCAGTCTAGACAATCCTCTGTGAGCTAAACACATCAGCACCACAATCTCTCTGCTGTCCTTATAGTTTGTTACAGTGTGTCATTCTTGGCACAGTCCTGTCAGTCCAGGCTGTTTACGTCACGGTGCATTGTCTAGACTGGGCTCAATTGCAGCAAACCCTTCTCCTTCACTGACAGCAAGCAGAGATCTGAACATGGCGGAGGATTGAAACACAAAGTAGATCTGTTGGGGGTCCCTCCTTTTGGTTTAGGGGAACGGACAGGGGATCACTGCTACAGACCTCTCTTGAAGTAACATATGGAGACCTAAAGGGGATGTCCATTACAGCTGTGCAATATATTTACAGCCTTGTCCCTTTAAAACATGGCCGCCATCTCTGTGTTGTCGTGTAATTGCTTCCTTGTTGCATTAGGTTACTGAGCGGCTTCCTTACTGGTGACTGGAGCAGATCTTTGGGGTTCATGCACATTTGCAGCATCCTGGGTCTCCTCGCACCGTGCAGTATTCCTCAGTCTCTAAGCCTGTTGGATAATTATTAATACCCATCTGTGAGGATTTACAGCCGGAAGGGAAAAGGAAAGTGGATTTGTATAAAAAGGTTAAAATGTCTGTTCTTTTTTTCTGTCCTAGAATCGAGGCTTAAATTCGGAATCGCCCCATAGTTTATGACGGTACGTTATCCATGTGAGATAAACATGTAGCAGCCAAAAACCAGCACTCCGCCATGCAGGTCTATGGCTGATAAACCACATGTGGTGTTAGTTTTTGGCTTCACTGCGGCTGCTGTGAATGGCTGCACCCTTACTGACACCGCTGCGTAGCCGCGCACTCCTGCCGCATAGTCCTGACACTGCCGGGAACTTGTTGTCCCCCCTCCTGGTGTTTACACCGTGCAGGTGCCGTTACTGCAAATTGCCATAAAATAATCACCGTAATCATGGCAACAATCTGCAGTGCTGACTCCTGTATTAGGGTATGTTCAGACCGTGTAATCTACAGCAACTCCCATAAGAGTTATGAGAACATCTGATGGGAGTTGTAGTGCTGGTCCTAAAACTTCTTCCAGCTGCTGATTTGCTACAGTTGTATTCAGTCTAGACAATCCACTGTGAGCTAAACTCCTGTCCTGATGGTTACAATGTAGCAGTGAACGTAACATATATCAGTCTGTTTGGTTCATGGATACAATTGTAGCAGAACCTCAGCTGTGAGTAATATTACATGTGTACTATTTTGTTTAGACTGTAGCACACCCTCAGCTATGGGAAGTTTTGGGCTTCATACACGCGACCATGTTCACTATCCAAGTATCTTCAGGTGTTCCGATATTTGTAGAGCAGGTCCTATTCGGATCTGTGGGAACGGGCACAGAGGACAGTCCGCTTAGGTTGTGTGCATGAAGCCTTAGGGCTGTGAAGGTTTTTGGGCTCTCATTTATTGTTCCATTCACTGACAGCAAGCAGAGGTCTTAAAAAGTTCTGACTACATAGCAGTACACCCAGCTGAAATCTATAACACAGCTTCCTACCAAAGCAAGGATCGCTCACTGCAGTTAGGTTGGATTTGCTATACGTTCCATGATTCTGGCGATGTGGGGTCACCTTGCCTCACTGCTGACTGCCCGTGCGGGGGTCACGGCTCCTCCATACCCCAGGGCTGCCGCTCTGCTGCCTGCTCTTAAGTGCATTTTCCCCAGCATTGCCTGTCTCCCAGCGTGAAGGACGCTCGCTCTGTTCTATTTTTATACATCTCCTGTCTTGCAGCGAGAGCCATTAAATCCGCATTCACAGACGGAGCAGCGAGCAGATAACGGCGGATTTACTGTTACTCTAGACGGAAAATCCATTTACCTCCTCAATCGTGCTTTTAGGTTCTTGCAAATCCATTGTCAGACCTGAGCCTCGTGATTTATAGGAAACTGTAAGGCCCAGCGACAGAGGAACCTGAAAAATTCCCAATATATCCCATCTTATAACCTTCATACTAGTCACCCAGCTTTCCTAGAGTTCTGAGAGGCAGTTGTACCCTGTGTGCATAGCAATGTCTTACTACAGATGGATAGCTGGGCGGCCAACCCTCTGGGAGCTGAAATGGTGGCCATATTGGTTGTACCATCATCTTAGTATAAAGCAGTGATAACCATTTACTCACTAAACTACAACACCCAGCATGCCCTGCCAGATTGATGTAGAGATGAAGATCCCTTTAAATTTAGGCCATCTTTTACTTAAAGGGTCTGTCCAGAATCCCCCCCAAAAAATAGCTCCAAAACAGCCCCACACCCCTCCACAGGTCGTGTGGGGTATTGCAGCTCGGCCCAATTCACTTTAATGGAGCTGAACTGCAATACCAGACACAACCTATGGACAGGTGTGGAGCTGTTTCTGGAGCAGCCATGTTTTTTGAATCCTAGACAACCCCTTTAACCTCTTTAGTAAGCCTTAGTGACCACGCGCTACCCCTTTGACCCCTCTTTGTGACTCTCCTCAGGACTCTAGGAATATAGATGGCTGTTATTGTGTCACATGATCACTGTCAGCCACTTAAAGGGGTTGCACAGCGTAAGAAATACATGGCTGCGTTTTGGTGCCACAGCTGTCCACGGGTTGCGCGTGGTATTGCAGTGGCGGTGAAGTTCTTCTATACAGATCTAACCCCTTTGGCTCCACTTAGAGACTTTTTGTAAGCTGTGCCAAAAGGGTTAATCTCTATGGAGCCTTTCATGGAGATCAGTGATGTCCTGACATATCCAGTCATTTACCGTCCAGAGTAGCGCAGCGTGCTAGTGAATGAGCAGCGCTGACTTTGTACAGGTTATATTAACCCGTGCACTGCCATGGCAGCGTCTCGCTGTGTCCCGCACCTGCTCCCCCGTTTCCATTTGCCTGGCTTCCAGCTGACGTTTCCATTTTACCAGGCCGTCTAATCGTGCCCGGTTGGCAGCGCGCCCGCCAGAAATTGATTTACGTTTAAGTCTCTTCTTCGGGTCCAGGAAGAAAAACAAAGTGCTGTGTAAACAGGATCCTAATAATACCCGGATCTAGGTCTGCTTTTAGATGCGATGACACAAGCTCTGACTGGTAAAACCGTCCATAAAATGCTCCAATAATACAACCAATGTAACCGCCATTACTGCGAGCCCACCCAGCTTTCCCAGGCCTTTGTATGGTTATCATTAGGTATTGCCACCCAACTTTTCCATACTCCTGAATGCCAATTCTACCTAGTTATTCACAGATTACACTTTAGTGTAGTCTAGGAAAGCTGGGTGTTGGTCATCGTGAGAGCTTAATAGTAGTCACCCAGCTTTTCCAGGCTACTGTGCCAAATCTACAGAGATATTTAAGGATTACACCCTACTGGAGTCTGGAAAAGCTGGGTGATGCTCCCTGTGAGAGCTTACTTAGTCACCCAGCTTTCCTCCTCCCCAGCTCAGGGATTGCTGTGGATTTTGGAGGTGATGGCTCTTTAAATAGAGACTTCTTTTCGCCTTCCTCCCATCAGGCCTTGCTGCTGCGCTGACATCTGGGCGGCCTCTGACCTCCGTCATTCCATTAGAGTCAGGCCTGAACCTCTCCCCGGGGTTTCCTTCCTTTTAATGTTCCATAAACTCTCCTCTTAATCTATTGATTGACACAACGACCTTCATGATGGATGATGAGGGTGTGATGGGGCGGCCGGCGCTCGATACAAGCGTTGTTTACCCTCTGAAGATGACTCCCGATCCCTCCGAAAAGTGAGTAAAGTATAATTATTACATAGTGAAGTGATCTGCACCTCTGTGCTCCGATCTCTGCTACCTGTCAGGGAATGGGAACGTTCTTGTTTATCTCCAGAGGCTGAAATCTGTACAGATCTAATACTACTCGCTTCTGAAGGTTTGTTACAATTGTATCCAGCTGGGAACTAAACAGTCTGATTGTTTGCTACAATGTATCATTGCAGGTAAAATCTGAGCGGTTTCTGCTGCTGCTGCTGTATTTAGCTCACAGAGGATTTCCCAAACCTGTAATCCTGTAAAAATCAGGCAGTGGAACCGGATGAGGGGCGCGTTTTCTCCTGAAAATACCCTTAGCACCCCATAGCATGGTCTGTCTGCAGTATTAGGGTGATTATATATTATATGAGAAGGTGATCATATATACCATACATGTCTGACAGGTGTGTGACCTACCTCTGGGACCTGACCCTATCTCTAAAATGCGCCCTCAGCCTCCTTGCCCCACTACGTACCTAGCCACGACCTCATTTCTGCTACAGTTGGGCTACACTGTTCCTGTACTACCTGACCATAGCTGAAACAATAACCCCCCGTCTAGGACTTCCGGCTGTAATCTGTGATGTCACCTGGCAGTAAGTGTTCAATTTCCCAACAGCGCCACCTTGGGTGATATGAAGTCCCACAGTGACAGTGACAAGGGGACATCCTCTACACCTAGGACAGTGACAGTGACAAGGAGACGTCCTCCACCTATGTCGTGCGGGGACGTCCTCTATATCTGGAGGAGAGAACGTTTCACCAGCAACATAGAAGAGGATTCTTTACAGTAAGAGCAGCGAGGCTATGGAGGTCTCTGCCCCAGGAAGTGGTGATGGTGGATTCATTGAACAAGTTCAGAGAGGGCCTGGATGTCTTTCTAGAACAGAACAATATTACGGGTTATGGGTTCTAGATTTTAAGGACAAGTTGATCCAGGGTTTTATACTGATCACCAGATTGGAGTCGGGAAGGAATTTTCCCCCTTAAATGGGGCAATTGGCATAAGCCTCATGGGGTTTTTTGCCTTCCTCTGGATCAACGCTGCAGGGGACTGTAGTGTTATAGACTGGACTTGATGGACTGATGTCTTCATCCAACCTCATCTACTATGTAACAGTCTGTGTAATTCTGGACAGGTCAGTCCTCCAGAGCGAGAGACCCCTCCTCTATTAGCCAAGAATCCCCTAATAGGGTATAAGGACAGGGCTTCCTACAGCTGCGGCCATCGTTCCTTGCTCTCAGTGACCTCCTTAGTCTCCTCCGGAGCTGCATGCTATCTGCTCGCACTTCTCCTTGATTCCTTGGGGTCATTTATCCCATTAGTCGGCTGCTGTATAATTGAGTTCTGCTCTTGTCGCTCTGTGGTCACTGTTATTGCTGACATTTATATCGTCATCCTTCCTGTTGAGCAAAGACGTTGAGCAAAATTGTCACCCCCAGCGAGTGTGATTTGAGCTGGCCGTGTGCTAAAGATGACACAGCCGACCAGGTAACATGTACGGGGTAACCTGACTTTCCCTGGTAGCAGATACCCGGAGTGGGGGGAGAAGTATTGGGCACTTAGATTTCAGAAGGGGGGTGGGGGCTTCCTCACATCTCTCTATTGAGAACACATGCATGCTTGGATGGGCAGAGTGTGCATGTGTAAGGGAAAAGAGAGTTTGGAGGAATAGCCATTGGCCATACAAACATTCACCCGTCAGCTATCCAATGTGTCTGACAAGCTTTACAGTACACTATGGGTCCTAAGTAAGTGGCCAGGCAGACTCCCACCATTGTCTCACTCTCCTGTCTGACACAGACCTGTATCTTTGTTCATCCTGTGCTTCCTGCTTCATGAGCAGAATGATACACAATCATAGCAGGAGTTGATATGTAATTCTCCATAGCGGCTGTAGAAAGTTGGGTGACAACACCTTCTGCCACTGTAATGGCTGGCAGGTGTGATGAGTAGTCACATGACCTGCATACAGTCTGCAATAAAGCGAATAGCGTTATGAAACATTGATCAGAACAGAGTGATCGCGCCACCTCAGAAAACGGAAAGTTCCCATTTGTCAGACGAGCGGTAAATGGACAGCCGGTCGTATGTGGGCTCCGCAGCTCCAGCCAAGCACATGTCCCGATGGCAGAGCCCGGGCGCAGCGATGAGTGACAGGACCTGCCAAGAGCATACGGCTCCAGGGAAACGCGTGGGATTTTAGGATCGGCACATGTCGTGCGTTCTCTGTGTCCAGATCTACTGCAGAGGCTGCCAGTGCCCCCCCCATCACCCACCACCAATCACCGCGGGGTTAAAGTTTAATCATCTTATGACACTTTACAATTTATTTAATGGAACACATGTCCGAGCAGATGTTTAGTCTGTGACGGGAGGGGATGAGGACTCCAAACTGTGACCCCTCAGCTGCTGCCGCTCTCCAGGGCATGCTGGAAGTTGTAGTTTTGCAATAGCTTTGTCAGTGATCTCCAGAACGTGCACGACTACAACTCCTAGCATGCCCTGATGGTGCTTAACTTAGTTGCTGCTTTTCTGTACTATGCTCCATTGTGTTTGCTATGTCGGAGAATTGCAGCACTACAAGTCTCAGCATGACTAGTCAATCTCTGCACCTGCCATGTTTTACTATGGCATCCCGCCTTATCGCTTTCACACAAACCTCTTTTTAGGGTTTAGTTTTTCATTACCTGCTGGTATAACTGGTCCGGCCACTTCTCACTCTTTTTTTTTCCGTAAACCATCTAACTTGTTCCTTTGAGCAGGGATGACGTGTTTAACCCCTTCCTGTTGACTTTATATTCTCAGTGATAGTGACTGTCCCCGTTCTCTCTCCAGGTAACCCTACGTGCTCGGCGTCTCCAGGCGGCAGACTCCTCGGGTGAGAATTATTCTATATAATTATATTTTATTAATTGCTTGTTGTTTATAATCCTTGTCATTATTGTAACATAAATCTCTCCAAGTGCGCTGCAGTGTAAAGCATGAGGGGGGGGTAAGAGACTTTTAGACTTTCTAGACCCTGCAGAGGGTGCAGAGCTAAAAAGTAGCCAGATGGCCCAATGAATAGCAGGTAAGTGTCCTTGTCCTTCCACTCTTGCATCTTTCCTTAGCATTTAGCACTATTCGTTCTGAACTTTCTGGGTCATGAATAAAACTCCAGAGCTGCAGTGAAGGCTGATACTTGCAAAGGCCGTCTGTTCCTCACAGCTGAGGCTCTTACATTTGTATCCAGTCTTAACACCTCATCAGTACAAGCCTCTCTCCTGTCCTGATACGTTGCTACAATGTATCAGCCTAAAATCTGGGCTGTAAGTTTAGAGGATTGTCCAGACTAGATACAATAGTAACGAAGTCTCAGCTCTGAGATCTTTCCATTCACTGATAGCAAGCAGAGATCTTGTACATGGTGAAAAATTAATTCACAAAGTATCAGAACTTAAGTTGCGTTGCACTGGTGGAGGTGCTGGGTTTGACTAGTTGTCCTGGGACTTGTAGTGCCCCCACTCTCGTACACCTGCTGGCTGCTGCTGGTGTTGTTCTTCGTGGCTTTGTTTTTCTGGTGTTTTTGTCGTGCGCTCTCTTCTCCCGGATTTGATGCTGCCTTTCACATTGAGCACAGATCCCGCTGCTGCCTCCTTACTGATGCTCAGGCAACGTCTGTTCCTGCCTCCACATTCCTCTAATCATTCTCTCCTACTCACTGCTCCCTGGCGCTGGGGGAGGGGGCGCGGGAGCTGCGGGGCCCACTCAGCTGGCACAAAACCCTTCTTTTCTCTCCTTTTTAATTGACTATTTCTTTCTTTATAACACCCGGCTGGTAAGACCTCGCGGCGGAGTCTTTGTGTTCGCTGCCTCCATCAAGCCGGTATATATCAACTATATATAGGAGACGTGTATATGGTTAGATCTCTGCGATCCTTCCCTTATTGTCGTGACAGTCGCCATCGCAGTGTCCATAAGGGTAGTCACCGAGATTATCGGCCACGCCATGCCTTTGTCAGTCTTTACTGTAGTTCTTGCATTGCATTCATGAAATGAGTGGGTCAGGATGAGCAGTTCTAGCACAGTTGTGGGAGGACACAGAATATGGCATGTTTTAGCTCATTTAGGTTCCTGGAAGAGCGGCCGCACTCCATCTAATAAACCTGCACTTATTACATTATGGAGCTCAGTGTGTACAGAGGCCATCTCCATTAGCTGGAATTACATGACACGTGGGGGAGGGTCCTGGCCACAGATATTATAAGGTCACGTACAGTATATACTACAGGTATGCAGTGGGGGTATACAGTATAGTAGTGTACAGTGTATATACTACACATATACAGTGTATCAGAACAGCCCCCACTGTGTCGTCTCAGGTATAGTGGGGGTATACAGTATATACTACACATATACAATGTATCAGATACAGCCCCCAGTGTATATACAGTATATACAGGTATGCAGTGGGGGTATACAGTATAGTAGTGTACAGTGTATATACTACACATACAATGTATCAGATAACGCCCCCACTGTATATACAGTATATACTGTACATATACAGTGTATCAGGTGAATACCCACTCTGTATAGCTATATACTACTTATGTACAATGTATCAGGTGCAGCCTCTCACCATGTATACAGTATATGTTGTAAATATACCTTATATCAGGTACAAAGGTACAACACTCTATATACAGTTTTACACACATACTGTATACAGGATGCACTGTATATACTGCACACGTACAGTGTCAGCTATAGCCCCCGCCTCTGTGTATACAGTATATACCCTGTATATATCCCCACTGTGTATACAGTATAATACTGCGCATGTACAATGTATCAGCTGCAGCACTTCCACAATGTATACTGTATAGACTGCACATATACATTGTATTAGCTACAGCCCCCTCCCCACTTATACTGCCCTGAGGTCTCTATAGCAGTGTATCAGAACCTGTGGCATTCCAGCTGTTTCAAAACTACAACTCTGTTGTCAGGTCATGCTGGGAGTTGTAGTTTTTCGTCTACAGTTGGAGAGTTCCAGATTTGGGAGCCCCGCTGTGGAGATATATTACATTGCCTGATCCCTCTGAATTTAATAGGGACAGACTGATTTAATGTGTATGGGGAAACCACAGCCAGAGAGGTCTGAACGGGGCCGAAGGGTCAGGACGTTTTCTCCCTTCTGCAGGTTCATTACCCATGTACCGCTTGGCCAAGCATGCATGTGTGTGGGGGAGTTTGGCGAGATAGCTCTCAGATGAACAAGCTTTTGGCTGCCAACTATATGAAGTGTTTGGTCTGTGGAAAGGTGGAGGCGGCAAAACTGCTGCAGACGTGTTGTATAGCAAGTTATTCCTGCTGCTGTAAAGGCAGAGAGATCGCAGCCCCCTCCCTGTCCGTCCGTCCGTCCTGCTCTGTCCACTGTCTAGGAGTTGCTTCCCATGTCGGTTTGCCAGATACTGGACAGTTTAGGGTTAACCACTGCCGAAATGATCTGCACATAATAGAAGGGTATAAATATAACATAAAATATGCATGCAAGTGTCGCCCGGGGGAGTGTGCTAGATCTGTCCGGTGTTATTAGCTCCATATAACACACTAGGAGACCAGAGGAAAGTGCCCTTGGAATCCGCGGTGCCCGGCTCTGCGTTATCGCTGCCCCAATATTTACTTGTCTCTGACTAATCCTTTATAGGAATGGGGATTAAGAGAGTGCAGGTAAAGCAATGCTTTGTCAGTTTTCCTTTATAAAATGCACACCTTCTTAGCCGTGTCCTCATGACAACACTTCCTGTCCTGTGTTCTGACAGTGTAGCCTTATCTCAGGGACATCAGGTGGATCCAAAACTCCTTCCACATCAATGGCCACAACCTAATCGCTACTGTACAGGCTTATGAGAATAACCATGGCTAATTGGATTCCTATGAAGAGGTGGGAATGACAGGAAGTGTTGTCATGTGGACAAGTGTGGTTTATATACTCTGATAATCAGCTGATGATTCTTGCTCACACAGCTCTTCTAACAACCCAATGAAGGCTGCGGACGTAGAAGCGTGTCCTCAGATGGAAGGAAAGAGTCGGTGGGAGTGACGCTAGATGTTCTGCCGCGGTCACCGGCCACATGTGAGTAACGGCCCCGATACTGGCAAGAATACCGTGACTATGGAGGGTAGTGATCATGGGTCGGGTGTAACTGTGTGCTCTAACAGGGACTCTTGGATAGGCTCAACCTACCTTTTTTTTTGTTTTGTTTTTTTTGAGTAGGCCCCCTATTTTATTGCCTTAGATGAAGTTTTTAGGTACAAAGTCAACCTAACCTCCCATCAGAGCATATTTGGGGTCCGCACCCCCTTTCCCCTGTTCACACATGTATATGTTACTTTTGTCCCCCTCACATATGTTGTTGTTGTTCTTCTTCTTGCAGATTTTGAGGCTATAGAAGCACCGAGGAGCGTTCACCTCCTGCTGCAGCCTCTCGACTCTTATGACTTCCTTACGCCCATCGCCACGCGTTTCGCCGGCCTACTCGATCCACTTCAAGTTAAAATAAGTCCTTTGGAGGACGTTGCTTGAGCAGTGATCTGTGCACTGAAGATCTAGGGGGAGGGGGCATGGTTGATGTTTTCTGATGGAGACCCCTGGCAGCGACAGCCTCTGCGATGACACTGACCCCGGGGGAAACGAATGCAGGAGGCTGGTGGACGGGGATCAGAAAGCCCCCAAGGGCTCGCACTTTGACAACATCAATGTGATTGGTCAGGGCCTGAAGCACCTGTTTCAGCATCAGAGACGCCGCTCCTCCGTCTCCCCCCATGATGTGCAGCAAGTCCAGCCCGAGCCGGAACCAGAACCGGATCAGGCACAAGAGTCTGATGGAAGCTCTCAGCCCACAGCCCTGAATCGTGTCCTGCAACAGATCCGAGCCCCTCCAAAAGTGAAGAGGGGAAGCAGCCTGCAGCAGAACCGCAAAACCAAGACCAGGGGGAGTCCGCAGATCGGCCGGCGTTCTGCTCAGGATATCATGGCCGTCCTGTCCCATCCTGCGCGCCCACGCTCCTCGTCCACCACGGATGCCCACACGGCTTCTGCTGCCCTGGAGATGTCCAGCGCCTCCTACCTGTCTGGAGAGGAGTCAGCTGAAAAGGTAGGCAGCCTTGGATTATTGCGGAGTCTGTGCACCCTCAGTATGTGCTGTCAGGTCTCAGGAGATGGTTCTGGTGTTCAGTGATGTCTTAAAGAGGTTTTCCTGGATTAGGAAAAAATGACTTCTTTCTTCCAAAAAACACCCCCACTCTTGTCCATGGGCTGGTATTACAGCTCAGGTGAATAGAGTGAGCTGCAGTACTGTACACAGCCTGTGGACAGGTGTGGCGCTATTGCTTTTAGAAGAAAGCAGCCAGGTTTTTCTAGTCATGGACAACACCTTTAATGATTCTTGTGATTGTCTCCATCCATATCATCCTCATCTTAATATTTCCAGATAAATCTCCAGTCTGGTTCTTTCTGCTTGGTCTGATCTGGTTAAGGATACTCTTGATTGTTTTCCTCGCTGTCCTTTCTCTTCTCCTATTCTTTGCTCTTGTTGTGCCTCATTACCATTGGTCTTGCACTTAAAGGGGTCTGTTTAAAGGCTATGAACACCATTTGTTCTGGTATTTATTGTTCAATTGTTTCCTAAATGCAAAATTTCAGCAACTTTCTAAATAGTCTTCAATTTCCTGCCAGTTCGCTGTAGAGTCTGTACAACTCCTTCACCTAGCTGGCTGTCCTGCTGAATCTGACAAAGATCTGACTGCACACTGCTTTGGGGTGTGCAGCTGTGTCTGATCTTCCTTCCACTAGATGGAGTATGGACAGGCAAGAGAAAGGCGACAGCATCCAAGTCTTCACGGGACGGAAGATCATAGGCTGTAGACGGGGGAGGAAAGATTGTATATCAGATTGTAGGAGAAAGAGGGTGAATCATAGGCTGTGTACAAGATAGCAGGGAAAGCAGGGCACCTATTGCAAGCTATAGCGCTAGAGGTAGGGGACACCACACTCCTCAGCATCAGTGTCTGTCAGCAGGAGGGAGAATAGATCCTCTTGGGTTGTAGATGAACAAATCGGTCCAGGTATGAAGCTGTAAGTAGTAGTGCGGGAAGCATTATCCTGCGTACCCCGACCTCACATTCAGAATGTCTCCCCGGGAGGGGCACGTCCTCGTGAAGAGCGTCACCAGAAACCAGGAGCGGGTTGTAAACTGCACATCAGGGGGGTCTGGGATTGAAGATTGCGGCCTGGAACTTAGTGCAACTTTTTGACTCGAGGTGTCCATAGCCGTTAAATTTACCTAGCATTACAGCAGCCTCCACTTCCAGTTGCCACCACTGGGGGATCAGTCCTTTTCAGGTCAATGAAATATACAGCGGTCTACAGGCCACCCCCTAGTGGTGGCAATGATGCACCTGCTGTACACTCTATGTTGCCCCCTGTAGCTTTTATATACAGTATACATCCTCCTCTATGTGCGACCTTGTATACACTTTCAGATCTTGTTTCCCTTTAAGACCTTGTGACGTGCCCGGTCCTACTAAGTGAAAATATTCCGAGATACAATGCCAAGGACATCAGATAACGCCAGCGGCCTCCATCCTCTGGGGGCAGCGTATATTCTATATGTTTCCTTTTACTTTTCTTTTTCCATAATCCAAGCCTTGACCTCCCGTTCCCCCGGTACTGACCCGGCTCGGGTGTGAGCTGTGATTATTGTGTACAGCCTGGATAGTTGTGGGTTAATAGAGATCTGATAAAGGCTTCTTAGACAAGTCTGTACAAAGTTCGGGGCCGCTCGGTGCCTGGCACTGCCAGCTCCGGGCTGCACATGGCTGGCACAGGACGTTCTGTTGTCCTCAGATTACACCCCGTCACCCTATTATCTGGTCATTATGTCCAGAAGTACCTGGGCAGCCCCCGCCCCTCTCTGTAAAAATTACATCACTTTATGATAGGTCACCCGCTGCCAGTCTGGGCACTCGGCGACCTGTTGCTGTGGTAACTGGTTATGGTTGTAACGCCGGCAGGGTGTGACACCGGGACAAGTTGCGCCATATTTGGCTTAGGTTAAGCTGATTGATATATAGGGTGTTACTTTAGGGCAAGACACGGAAGTAACCTCACCATATGTCAGTGTCATGTCGCAGTCTGACCACTAGGTGGCGCTCACGCAGCAGTTATTCCTAGAGATCGCCCTCTGTCCTCTGATACTGCTGGAGTCCAGGGATCGGGGGCGCTCCATGTACTGCAGGTGTCCCGAGGGCATCTTGGACTGTGACCCTTTCAGTATAAGTATCCCACATGATCAAGAAGGGATGACCTATCTTAAGAGTCATAACTTACTGCAGTCACAGCCAGAGCTGCATCTAGACCTGTAATGGCATTGCAAATATATATATAACCAATGACTTGGCTGAATGCAGCTTTGGATATAACTGGAGATGAGGATTGCTCAGCAGGTAGCCTAAACAGGGTGTTTTATGCACTCCAGGTGCCTAGGGGTGTCTTGTGCTGCGTCCCCTTCATGATAAGAATCTTAGGGCACAGGTAGGTGGACCCACATGATCAATAAGTGATAGTATATGTCTTATCCTCCAGTCACACCCAGAGCTGCATTCATATCTGTAATGTAATTGCAAAGGTCTTCTACATACGGCTTAGCCGATCTCTAGCCTATTGTCGCTCTGTGCAGACACTGAAGCAGCAGGGTGATAGGAGGAAGCAGGATTGTGAATGCAGCTTCGGATGTGACTGGAATTGAAGTTGAGTAAAATTGCTCAGCAAGTAGCCTGCGGGTGCACAGAGGCATCTTGGCCTGTGACGCCTCTGTTATGAGACTTGTAGGGTTCAGGCAGGTGGTCCTACGTGAGTGATGACATCTGTTACTTGTGTCTTATACTCTGATCACATCCAGAGCTGCATATAGCTCTGTAATGATTACTGCTATGGTCTTACCTACAGCCTAGCACTATTATAGCTCTGAGCAGACACTGAGGCAGCAGGATTGGTAATGGAGCTTTTGCTGTGATTGAAGAAGCTTTGAATGCAGGTTTGGAAGTGACTGGAGAAGCTGAGGAAACTTGCTCTTCATGCACTGCAGGTCTTGAGCTGAGAGCCCTTCATTATAAGAATCTTAGGGTCCGGTAAGTGATGGCGTTTGTTAGACTCACGCCTTGTACTCCAATCACACCCAGAGCTGCATTCTGATTTGCAGTGAAATTGCAAAGATCTCCTACCAACAGCTTAGCCGAACTGCACCCTGAGCAGACACTGAGGCAGCAAGGAGATGTTAGGAAGCAGAATTGTGAATGCAGCTTTGGTTGTAACTGGAGAAGAAGTTGAGGAAAATTGCTCAGCATGTGACCTGCTTAATATAAGTATTTTTGGAAGTGGCTTGCCCCGAAATCCATGGAAAACCATTGCCGTGTGATTGTATCCGGTACAGAGGGCTCCCCCGGGATTATAACGCATCACCTGGCAGGACTCCAAGGGGTTAATGTATCAGCGGACTCGTATTACTGCACTGAGAAGGATCAGACTATACTCCAACCCTCACCCGAGCTGCAGCGACATCATCACCATCCAATAATTGTGGTTACACTCCTCTCCCCCTGGCGGCGCGCCCGCTGCTGTGCGTCCCGTGCCCACAGAAGTGTCATACTGCTCCATCCTAATCCAAATGTTTGTGTTTCGCTGAAACCCCAGACGATTTACAAGCGATTCGTCAGGTCGCGGTTGGCACGGAAACCGCAATTAACGTTCAGATAGGTATTTTCCATTTTTTTAAACTCGTTTTATTGAAAATTGCGTATCAGACAAAGGAAAAGAAATCAAAACAAATACATAACATGTTGCGCACCAAAAAACGAGAATTTCAATGTAAATTCACTCAACGCACCACATCCCACCTCGCCAGGTCCTCGTCCCATCCGGACCATATAACGTAGACTCGGTACAGAAAGAATATAATCAGGACATGCGTAATACTGTATACATCAGTTATCATGTACAAAACATGCAGTCAATAAGTCAAGGGTAACAACAAGGATACACTCCAAAATGAGAGGTCGTGGATACTCCTGGTGTCTCGCGCCCCTCACGGCATGAGTAAATTAATGGCAGAGCGCAATGAGGGAGCCGTATATTGGGTTACCGGAGAATTGCACCATGTTCCCCACACCTTATGGAATTTCTGAGGGCACCCTCTCCCTTTATACACAATCTGGTTATAAGGAAGAACAGTATTAACAAGTTTCTTCCACTGAGATACTGATGGGGGTTTCGGAGCCATCCATCGCAGTGCGATAGCTTTCCTAGCATAAAATAAAGACTCCCTCAAAAGGATTCTAACATGGTGTTGCCATATTTCTTCATCTAATACGCCGAAAAGGCATATCTCTGGGGTTAATGGTATAGGTTTAGCCAGAACTTCCGCCAGGGAGATCCACGACCCCTTTCCAAAAACATTGTATGATCGGACATTCCCAAATCATATGCCAAAAGTCTGCCTGTGGACAAAGACACCTAAGGCATCCGGGGTTGGGCAGACGTCCCATTTTGTATAGACGGGAAGGTGTCAAGTAACATTGGTGTAGAATATACGTTTGAATCAGTTTGTTGTTAGCTGAAGGTGACACATGTTGAGGAGATTCAAGGATATCTTGAAACATCTCATCTGTGAGAGTTGGGATATTTATGCTCCATCGCGTCAAGGCCGGGGCGTCCAAAGAGGACACCTTGGCCTGTATCAGATGTGCATATAAAGTAGATATCAAACCCCCAGGGCCCTGTGAGCGAAGTATGCCGATAAGCGGATACTCAGATATATTGTCCAATCGATCCGGGAACTGAGAAGAAAGTGCATGTCTAATCTGTAGATATCTAAAGAACTGCGTTCTAGGGATGCCATAGGAGGAGCTTAGCGAGTCAAACGTTTTAAAACCCCTTGTATGTACAGGTCACTAAGAGAGGACACGCCATACTGCGACCAGGCCCGGGCGCCAGGCAGGGCAAATAACGTCGGCAGACCAGGGTTGTGCCAAAGCGGGGGTCTCCGCAGGTATATCAGAATAAGTGGACACCTTTTTCGCCTGACGCCAGACCTGTCCCGCCAGGGCATGGATGGGCAACAATTTCCCCTAAACAAGGCCGGTGTTCCAACACCGGCCACAGATTATGCAGACCCAGGTGGTGAGCCAGATGTGCCTCGGACCCCGGTAGGGAATCAGATGAGAGCCACTTCCTAATAAAACGGAGCTGTCCTGCTAGGTAGTAAAGAAACAGATCAGGAGTGATGTGCCCCCGAGCTGCTTCGGTCGTTGTAGAGATGACAACCTAAGCTTAGATCTAGAGTTTCCCCCATATAAAGGAGATAATGAGGGAGTCCATTTGTTTAAAAAATCTAAGGGGCACGGACACAGCAGAATGGCTTATAGCATATAGACATTTGGGTAGTACTATCATTTTAACTAGGTTGATTCTACCAGCCACCGACAAAGGCAGTGTAGCCCAAAGATTAAACTTAACCCTAAAGTGCGAGATGAGCGGAAAGATGTTCTGTTCCAAAAAACACCTATGGTCCCTAGATATAAAGATGCCCAGATATTTGCAGGTTGAGACTGTAGTCAATCCACATACCACATTCCCCTCAGCTACACTTGACGCACGGCCAATATGCATGTATGAGGACTTAGCCCAATTGGTCCGTAGGCCAGAATAATTACCAAATTCATCCAATTATAGCCATGGCTCTGGGCAGAGACCGGGAGGGGTCGCTCATAAACAGGAGTAAGTCATCGGCATATAGTGCTGTTCTCTCCTCCCGGGTGCCTATCACTATGCCTTTATATATGGGGTCATTCCGAAGCAGTATTGCCAAGGGTTCCACCGCCAGAGCAAACAGTAGCGGTGACAATGGACATCCTTGTCTTGTACCCCCTACCCAAAGGAAAGTAGGAAGACAACGCGCCATTAATGGACAGTGCCGCTCTAGGGGAACCGTATAGAAGGGAAATCCAGGTAACAAACCCCTCTCCAAATCCGTATCCTCGCAACACCTGCAATAGAAAAGGCCACTCGACAGAGTCGAACGCCTTTGTTGCATCTAAAGAAGCCATCGCCCAGTCATGTGAGGATGATGCCCCAATCTGAGTTATCACCTGAGCCCTTCTAAGATTATCCGATGTGGATTTTCCAGGCATAAAGCCTGTCTGATCCGGATGGACAAGGTCGAGAACAACAGAATTTAGCCTTTTCGCCAACATTTTAGTAAGGAGTTTATAATCTATATTAAGCAGTGATATAGGCCTATATGAGCCACAGTCCAGCGGATCCTTGTCGGGCTTAAGTAACAGGATAATGGTGGCGTCATAAAAGGACTCCGGGAGACTGGGACCCACAAAGGCAGCGTTATAACAGTCAAGCAACACCGGGAGAAGCAGGCCCCCATACTGGGCATAAACCTCCACCGGGATGCCGTCCGGACCCGGCGATTTGCCCCTTGCCATATCTGCCAGGGCACCCGATAGCTCCTCTAGCGTAAAAGGGGAATCTAAAAATTCACGTTGGTCTTCTGACAATGTAGGAAGGGGGATCAAGCCCAAATAGGTGGCAAGCTCTCCGTCAGTGACTCTAAGCTTGGAGAGGTATAACTCACTGTAATACCTATAAAATCTGTCACTAATGGCCAAGCTATTGGACAGTACCTCCCCCGTCTCTGAATGCACTCGTAGTATTGCAGGTGAGGCTGTGTTTTGATGTATCAGTTGAGCTAGAAAGCTGCTCGACTGGTTGCCGAGTTCGTAAAACTTCTGTTTGCTAAAAAACAGAGACCTACGTGCCTTGTCATGCAGTATATGCAGATATTGTCTACCCGTCTGCAACCATTGAGACCTAGCCTCATCAGTTGGATTAGCCACGTATGCGGCTTCGAGCGAGGCACACTGGGTCGCCAAGGTGGTCTCCAACAGCGAGGATTCCCTCTTTACAAAGGAAATGGAGGACTTAATACAACCCCTAAGATATGCCTTCATAGTTTCCCATAAGAGGAGCGGAGAAGTGTTTGGGGAATTAATGGTCAAAAACATCTGAAGTTGATCAGGTATTCGATCATGTGGTACAAATAGTTTCAACCAAAATGGGTGGATTCGCCAACCCTGTCGTGGCTTAGCAGCCGTACTACTATTTAATTGGACCAACAACGGGGAATGATCAGACACTGCCCTGGGTAAATAGGATATGGTCTGCAACAAAGAATATGCTTTAGTATTTCCAAAAGCATGGTCAATCCTGGACAGAGTATGTCTGTTGGCAGAGTGACAGGAAAAGGTGCGGGCCTCCGGAAACCGGACCCGCCACAAATCCAACCACCCCCAATTCACGGATCACTCCGGCCATTGTAGTAGGGGCGAGGCAGAGGAGGGGGGAACCTGGCTCCGCGGAGAACCGATCCAATGCAATATCCATAACTTTGTTAAAGTCACCCAAACATAATGCAATAGCCCCAGGGAATCGGGTCGCAAACTGCGCAGCCTGCTGGAGCACAGCAAGATCAGACGCCGGTGGCAAGTACACACCCAGGATAACATACAGGACAGAGTCAACCCAGGCCTGGACAAAAACGTATCGTCCCTCGGGGTCCCTTACAATGAGGCCTGGCTCCCACCTGAGTCTACGATGCACCAAGATGGACACCCCCCCTGGAATAGGAAGTGTGTGTAGAGTGAGCCGCCCACTGAACCCATGGCTTCTGAAGTCGCCTGGAATTATCTGGAACCAAATGAGTTTCCTGAAGGCATATGAGGTGTGGGTCAGCCCTCCTAATCTGAGAGAAAACCAACGACCTCTTTCGTGGGCTACCCAGGCCCCTCACATTCCAAGATAGTACACTAAAGGACGCCATGGTCGTCTAAGAGTGTAATGTAATCATGGCAATTCAGGACCCCAAAAGTGACCCGCCTATGAGTGTGTAGTGCGTGGCTGAGTGAGACACAAAGTGGTGTGCAGCAACCTAAGAACAATATACAAACGAAATGAACCATTACACCCCTAAAGGGTGTGAGACATACTACTGGCATAAACAAACAATATTTGTTAAATTAACCGTGGCTACAATTAACGGGGGAAGAAGTGCACCCAAAGTGGTTGGTATACGGGGCACTGTCTTAAAGGTATGGATAATCACTAGGCTAGGAGATATACTATTCAACAGAGCCAGGTTCACATGAGTAAATGAGATACACCGGCGCCCCGGGGGTCGCCAGCCCAGGTAACTATAAGACTACAGGATACTATAATAACAGAACCGCACTTTTCATAAAACTACTTATGCAATAAACAAGAGCATCCCGTAATACATAAGTCCTTATGTATGGTCCGATCGGACCTCTCACCACACGCCGTCAGGATCATCGTCTCGGAGATCGAGGAAGAAGAGATAGCCAGTCCTCCACATCCCTCGGTGAAGTAAAGAAAAGGGACCTGCCGTCATGGACGACCCGAAGACGTGCTGGGTAAATCATGGAGTATTGTATAGCCTTTTCTCTCAACCGCCTCTTAACGGCCACGAAGGATGCTCGGGTCTTCTGGAGAGCCGCCGAGAAATCTGGAAACATGGCCACTGCTGCTCCGTTGTACTTAAGCTCGCCGGCCTGGCGCGCAGCCCGCCACGCCGTATCCCGATCCGTGCTGTTAATCAGACGGGCCAACAAGGGTCGAGGAGGTGCGCCCTGGGCGGCGGTTTAGCCGGAACCCTATGGGCCCGTTCCACTGCAAATATTGGTGAGAAGTGAGCCTCCGGCAGGGCATTTTTCAGCCACCCCTCCACAAAGGCCCGAGGATCTTCACCCTCCGCCCGCTCCGGCAGGCCCAGGATACGGAGGTTGTTTCGTCGCAATCTATTCTCCAAGTCATCCGCACGCTGGGTCCACAAACTTGCAGCTCTCTCCAGCTCCTGGAGTTTGGCAGGAAGTGGGTTAACAGTGTCCTCTACCTGAGAGACCCGATCCTCCACCTCACACACCCTGCCTCGCAAGGTCTGAAAGTCCTGACGGAGCAGGCCCAGGTCGATTTTTACCTCCTCAATTTTCCCGGTCAGCGAGGAAGTGCCGGCATGGATCGCCTCCAGTAGCTGTCCAGTAACTTGCTTTAAAGTGGGCTCGGGGTCCTCCTCTGGAAGGGCAGGGAGAGGCTGCCTCAAGCGATGGTGATGTAGAAGAGGATGCTGCCCTGGAGAACCCCCCTCAGGCGATCAGAGACAGAGGTTGATTGCGGGCGACTCATTTTAGAGAGTCGGCGGCCGCTCTTCCTGCGTTCCGTACGGGTGGATATGTTGGCAGAGGAGGAGGTGTGATGGTAGCAAGACCGGGCCGGCCCCAGAGGATTATAGACAAGGTCTCTGGCTAATAGCAGTTGCACAGTAGGAGCCTCTATGTCAGGCCACAAGGGCCAATAAGCCAGCCGAGGACAGACAGTAACTCAACAGTCCAATAGTATCGATGGCAACAGACTCTGGATTATGAGCGATGTCTCCAAGAGAGAGCCGTCAGCAGAGTAATGAAATAAATAGATTGCCAGGAGGAACTAAGAGGGAACGGATGACAACTCAGCGATCCAATAGTGCCGATAGCAACAGTCACTGGATTATAAGTAAGGCCTCCAAGAAGGCCAGTAGCGAAGTGATGGAGTAGATAGATTGCCAGGAGGAACTAGAGGAGGACAGATGGTAACTCAACAGTCCAGTAGCACATACAGCAACCGTCATTGGATTATAAGTAAAGCCTTCCAGAGAAGCAGTCAGCAGGACGATAAATCGTACAGAGGCACACACCTTCAACTGGGTTCGAGACAGTTGATGGCTGCCACAGATATTGCCTGGCACTACTGCCCAGAGGGAGCCAGGGGATGGTCCTATCGTGCCCAGCAGCAAGCAGGAGAGAGGAATGCCGGCTCCCAAACTTCCAGGCAGGGATAGAAGGAACCGTCAGAGATAGGGCTCAGCTCGCCAGGAACGTAGACTCGCGCCCCTGTCAGCAGATGGCCAAGCCGGTCCGGTTAAAATGGCCGCTCTCGCCACGGGGAGAGAGGGAGAGACCGCCGTCCGGGTGCCAGCCGGGACCAGCGGCTTCGCGGTGCCTGCACAGCCCAGGCCGGCCCACGAGCGCAGCCCCAGAACGGCGGCTCACACCCCCAGCTCCAGGCCACAGCAGCGCGGGACAGAGCGGCTTCGGCAGCGGCGGTGGGAGGGTATGGCCGCCGGCCACGTGTAGCGATCACCGACTACTACCCCAACGGAGAAGGACACCGGCAGAACGGGAGCTCTGGAACCAGGAGGGGAGGGCCTCAGAAGTGCGTTCCAGCGGACAGCGAACCCGGGCACCGGTAAGCAAGGATGGATTTCAGGATGGATGAGCGGCTTAGGGCCGGAGCTCCGCTCTCATGTCGACCCGTCCATGTCGC
>CAMRHE010001515.1:0-83643 GCA_947044405.1 Leptodactylus fallax | reverse complement strand
ACGGTTGATTCAAACAGCTGATCAGTAGGGGTCCTGGGTTTTTGAGCCCCAATGATTAGTTTATTAATGACCTGGAAAACCTTTTAATTAGTTAACACCTGGGGCATTATTAATAAGGGGCACTATTTATATAGGGTACACACGGACATTATTAATAAGGGACATTATTTATACAGGGTACACACGGACATTATTAATATAAAGATGCACTTGGGAGTTATTCATTATGGAGGGTTATATCATATATTTTATAATTGGGGTAGCAGCAGAATGGGTGTGCAGGTGAGGACAATGTGGGTTGGATGCCTGGAAAAGTGAGGAGCCAAAGATGTCTGTGTTGCAAACTTTACAGAGACAAGTCACAGCTGGAAGATGTGGCCATGGCGGTCCAAAGGGAAAAGAAGGGAAATGTGACCGATTAGTCAGAGACGTCACCTGTAAGTCACAAATTGTTACTGCACTGTATACACCTAAATGAGGATAAATACCTGATTGATGGGGGTCTGTCTGCTGAGACCCCCCACTGAGCCTGAGAAATGGGTTTTTTTCCCCCACTGGGTGGGGAATCCAGCCTGGCTGCAGCCATATATAGGCGTGTCGCTTGGTGGATGGACGAACCCGCGTGGCTCTCATTCACTTCGATGGGAGTACCAAAGATACCCGAAGTCCAGTACTCAGCTATCTGCAGCGCTCCTATTATAGAGAATGGAGGCCATGTGGGCTCGTCCATCCACCAAGTAGATGTGTGAAGTTACTTTCATTGTTAATGCCGTGTTGTTGATTTCTGATACTGAAGTAATACAGGAAGAATTCTTAAAAACTGTTTCATAAGTTTGTGTATGTTTATTGTACGACAATAACAGCGTGTGACGCTAACAGCATGTAAACACAATTTTATAATTTTTTTTTTTTTTTTGGGGGGGGGGGGCGTCTTTTGATAGTATGCCTCATGCAGCAAAGAGGTTAGATTCACCACTGGCAATATGGGAGCATGTTGTACAGCAGCTAGAGAAGTCTGTACAGAATGGCGGATGACAGTCTACTGTATATCTAACATGTAGAAATGCCTGTGCAGCACAGAGGACATTTTTGTGTAGCATGTGGAGGCAATCTATAGTGCACTGTATAACAGATAAACCTTTACCTGTGCAGGCTGCATGCGAAGGCAGTGTATTGCACAACAGGTAAAGAAGTCTGTGAACTTTAGGAGAGGTTTAGTGCAGTAGTAAGAGTGGAGTAAGTGTGGAGCTGCAAGGTCTTTAGCTGTATACAGTGGGGAAAAAAAGTATTTAGTCAGCCACCAATTAATTGTTCAAGTTCTCCCACTTTAAAAGATGAGAGAGGCCTGTAATTGACATCATAGGTAGACCTCAACTATGAGAGACAAAATCAGAAAACATATCTAGAAAATCACATTGTCTGATTTTTAAAGAATTTATTTGCAAATTATTGTGGAAAATAAGTATTTGGTCAATAACAAAAGTTCATCTCAGTACTTTGTTATATATCCTTTGTTGGCAATGACAGAGGTCAAACGTTTTCTGTAAGACTTCACAAGGTTGGCACACACTGTTGCTGGTATATTGGCCCATTCCTCCATGCAGATCTCCTCTAGAGCAGTGATGTTTTGGGGCTGTCACTGGGCAACACGGACTTTCAACTTCCTCCAAAGGTTTTCTGTGGGGTTGAGATCTGGAGACTGGCTAGGCCACTCCAGGACCTTGAAATGCTTCTTACGAAGCCACTCCTTCGTTACCCTGGCGGTGTGCTTGGGATCATTGTCATGCTGAAAGACCCAGCCACGTTTCATCTTCAATGCCCTTGCTGATGGAAGGAGGTTTGCACTCAAAATCTCACGATACATGTCCCCATTCATTCTTTCATGTACACGGATCAGTCGTCCTGGTCCCTTTGCAGAGAAACAGCCCCAAAGCATGATGTTGCCACCCCCATGTTTCACAGTAGGTATGTGGATGCGACTCAGCATTCACTCTCCTCCAAACACGACGAGTTGTGTTTCTACCAAACAGTTCTACTTTGGTTTCATCTGACCATATGACATTCTCCCAATACTCTTCTGGAACATCCAAATGCTCTCTAGCAAACTTTAGATGGGCCCGGATATGTACTGGCTTAAGCAGGGGGACATGTCTGGCACTGCAGGATCTGAGTCCCTGGCGGCGTAGTGTGTTACTGACGGTAGCCTTTGGTACCTTAGTCCCAGCTTTCTGCAGGTCATTCACTAGGTCCCCCCCGTGTGGTTCTGGGATTTTTGCTCACCGTTCTTGTGATCATTTTGACCCCACGGGGTGAGATCTTGCATGGAACCCCTGATGGAGGGAGATTATCAGTGGTCTTGTATGTCTTCCATTTTCTAATTATTGCTCCCACAGTTGATTTCTTCACACCAAGCTGCTTGCCTATTGCAGATTCAGTTTTTCCAGCCTGGTGCAGGTCTACAATTTTGTTTCTGGTGTCCTTCCACAGCTCTTTGGTCTTCACCATAGTGGAGTTTGGAGTGTGACTGTTTGAGGTTGTGGACAGGTGTCTTTTATACTGATAACAATGTCAAACAGGAGCCATTACTACAGGTAATGAGTGGAGGACAGAGGAGCCTCTTAAAGAAGAAGTTACAGGTCTGTGAGAACCAGAAATCTTGCTTGCTTGTAGGTGACCAAATACTTATTTTCCACCATAATTTGCAAATAAATTCTTTAAAACTGAATTTCCCCATTGTGGGACTATTAAAGGACTATTATTATTATTATTATTATTATTATTATTAAAAATCAGACAATGTGATTTTCTAGATTTGTTTTCTCATTTTGTCTCTCATAGTTGAGGTCTACCTATGTTGTCAATTACAGGCCTCTCTCATCTTTTTAAGTGGGAGAACTTGCACAATTGGTGGCTGACTAAATACTTTTTTCCCCCACTGTACATAGATGAGTGGTCAGCACTGCCATCCTGCAGTTCTGGGGTGCTCAGTATGATTCTAATCTTATATTCTCATGTATTTTCTCTAGGTGCTGAAGTTTCCACCTAAGAACATACCGCTATCTGGCTTTCTATATAATTAGCCAAAGTATGAGATATAGAAATTAGATTGTGAGCTCCAATAGACAGGGATGATGGGAGTGATGGCAATCTCTCAAATACGTTACTGCTGTATACCCATCACAAGACATAAATAGCACAGGAGGTATACAATCACTGCAGTGAAGTCATGGAGCCACTGATTTTGCAAAAATAAACATTTGACCTTTGCAGCCTCATATTAAAGTCAATGAAATGTTGAAAGATGAATATGTACGGCAGAGATGATAAAGATGATTCACATGAAACCTTCTAAATCAATTACCAAGTGTCTATGGAAACGTGTTATCTGTGTTAACGTTTATCTAATGCTGAGTGGGGAAGTGTATAGGCCATGGTGTGTAAGAGAGGAAGACATGCCGAGGAAGTAGTCATAAGGTGTTAAGGGTGGGATGGACGTAATGAAGATGTGATGAAGATGTTTTGATGAAGCAGAGAATATGCCTTAAGAATGCTTGCTGAACATGTTAGAAAAGAGATTTAGAGAGGATTCTCAGATTTATACAATACAGATCACTGATCAACAACCTCACATCCAACTAATTACCTGCAGCTTTGCAGGCCAAAGTAACCATGGGCGTAACGATCAGGGTTGCATGCATAATAGCTGTTATGGAGCCCAACAATTAAGTGGGGCCATTTCCATTCAGAGATAACATACCCTTAATGATGACTATAAATGATAGAAGTGGGAATAGAAAATTACATTCAGCCACATTCTATGTTTTGCTACAGAACATCATGGTTAGTCTCTATGCACACAAACATGTGCTTTGTCGGTAGGCTAGCAATGTTTTTAGTGGCTAGCACACTGACCCAGTATGGCAACATACACATGACTGTGTATTATCACGGATCTGTGTGTGAGACCATGAGCAAAACTCAGGACAGGTCGCATTCCTGTCCATTTTCTGACCCGGGCTCACTGTAGGAAATCAATGGGTCCTTTGAGGCACAGGAGGCAAATAGATGTTATCCATCCATTTGTGTGCTTGTAGCTCTACTGTTATCATATTATCCATTCTCTACCTCATTACTTTTCCCATTTATACCAGTGTTATGCCATCACTGCCTAATTTCTATACTGCAACATCATGTGTGCATTATACCTGCATATGACAATAGCATTTTTGTCATACTGTCATATTAGAGTGTATATAGTGCCCTTATTTGCCTACATGATCCCTGTACTATAACATCATTGTGCATATTATTCCTGAGCTGTAACTTCACTCTATATATTACCCACTTTTGTGACATCACTCAGTGCACTATCCCTTTGCACTGCGACAGCACTGTGTACATTACGTCACTATTCTGACATCATTGTGTGCACTGTCTATGTGTTGGGGCATCATTGTGTTTATGATTCCTGTACTGTAACATAATTGTACATATTGTCATTATGCACTGAGACCACTGTGCATATTATTCCACACGGTGGGGAGAATGTATTAAGACTGGCAATTCTTACATCAGTCTTATCATTCCCCAACAGGTGCAGACATGCCAGAATTACTAAAAGGCTCCGGCATGACACTACTGTGCATGTTATTCTGCACAGTGACATCACTGTTTATTGTCTCACTATTGTACCATAACTGTGTATATTGTCATGGTATTGTAACATTACTGTATATATTATCCTTGTAATGTGACATCACTGTGTGCATTATCTTGATACTGTGACATCACTGTTTTGTGTGTTATTTCTGTACTGTGACATCAGTGTTTATTATCCCTGTACAGTGGCTTGCGAAAGTATTCATACCTCTTGAACTTTTTCACATTTTGTCACCTTACAACCACAAACTTAAATGTATTCTATTGAGATTTTACGTGATAGACCAACACAAAGTAACACATAATTGTGAAGTGGAATGAAAATGATATATGGTTTTCAAAATTTTAATCAAATAAAAATCTGAAAAGTGTGACGTGCAAAAGTATTCAGCCCCCTGTACTCTGATACCCCTAAATAAAATCCAGTGCAATCAATTGCCTTCAGAAGTCACTTAATTAGTTAATAGATTCCAGCTGTGTGTAATTTAGTCTCAGTATAAATACACCTGTTCTGTGAAGGCCACAGTGGTTTGTTAGAGAACACTAGTGAACAAACAGCATCATGAAGACCAAGGAACTCACCAGAAAGGTCAGAGATAAAGTTGTGGAGAAATTAAAAGCAGGGTTAGGTTATAAAAACATATCCCAAGCTTTGAGCATCCCAAGGAGCACTGTTCAATCCATCATCCAAAAATGGAAAAAGTATTATACAACTGCAAACCCACCAAGACATGGCCGTCCTAAACTAACAGATTGAGCAAGGAGAACACTGGTCAGAGAAGCAGCCAAGAGGCCAATGGTCGCTCTGGAGGAGCTCCAGAAATCCACAGCTCCGGTGGGAGAATCTGTCCACAGGTCAACTATAAGTTGTGCACTCCACCTATCTGGCCTTTTTGTAAGAATGGCAAGAAGAAAACCATTTTTGAATGAAAAACATAAGAAGTGCCGTTTGCAGTTTGCATCATCCTGTGGGGATGCTTTTGTTCAGCATAGACAGGAAAGCTGGTCAGAGTTGATGGGAAGATGGATAGAGCTAAATACAGGGCAATCCTGGAAGAAAACCTGTTGGAGACTGCAAAAGACTTCAGACTGGGAAGGAGATTCACTTTCCAGCAAGACAATGACCCTAAACATACAGCCAGAGCTACAGTGGAATGGTTCAGATCAAAGAATATTCATGTGTTAGATTGGCCCAGTCAAAGTCCAGACCTAAATCCCATTGAGCATCTGTGGCAAGACATGAAAATTGCTGTTCACAGATGCTCCCCATCCAATCTGGCTGAGCTTGAGCTATTTTGCAAAGAAGAATGGTAGAGACATACCCCAAAAGACTTCCAGCTGTATTGATAAAGGGGGGCTGAATACTTTTGCACGTCACACTTTTCAGATTTTTATTTGATTAAAATTTTGAAAACCATGTATCATTTTCGTTCAACTTCACAAATATCTGCTACTTTGTGTTGGTCTATCACTTAAAATCTCAATAAAATACATTTAAGTTTGTGGTTGTAAAGTGACAAAATGTGATAAGTTCAAGGGGTATGAATACTTTTGCAAGCCACTGTACTGTGACACGACTGTGAGCATTATCCCTAGAATGTGACATCACTTTGTTTATGATTCATGTATTGTAACATCACTGTGCATATTATCATTGTATGTTGGTACCCGTGTACATTATTCCGCAGTGACATCACTGTTAACTATCTCTTTATTATAACATTACTAGGTTTGTTATCTCTAGCGCGTGACATCACTATAAGCCTGATCCCTATACTGTACTGTGATCTGTGATATTTATTATTGGGCTACTGTGAAACTGTACATTATCCATGTGCATTAGGGAGACCAATATAATCATAATTGTGCAGATTAAGTTTACATGGTATAAATCTTTGACATTGGGGAAAATGTATTAAGACCGGCACATATTGTGAGGGCTGCAGACAGATGCACAAAAATTGTTAAGATGCTCTGTGTGATGATTCTGCTTAAATATGGCTATAACTCAGAGATGTATTTTGATATCTGGGTATCGTATCTACCGCTTTCTTCCATTCATTCATAATGTGCACAGCCTACTCATAGGTATATTGCCAATAGTGGCCAGACTGGAACAATAGGGCTTTGTATCCATCCCAGCAGGGCTCCATTGAATTCCTACACAGCCCTGAGTGATCAAACAAACATGCATTGGTCAGCCTGAGCTGGTAGATCAGACATGGTTGATAACATTGTATCATTTCACTTGGTCTCATCTCCATACAAAGAATCGTGACTTGAGTGCGTTAATCAATCAGACTTGCTGTTGTTGATGACCTCATTCTGGGAGGTGGCATAAAGGGTATAAAAGATGAGGTAAGAGGTCAGTGAGAGAGACCATCACAGACTACAGGAGACTACAAGAGTTTTTACAGACAGACTACAGGAGATTACAGACAGACTTCCACTGTGAGAGACTATTACTGAGAGACTGTGATGAGAGCATGCAGGCTGGAATACTGTGTTGATGCCACATGCTAGAAGCCTCCACTGGTTGTTCACACATATCAGAGCATGTGTGAATGTTGGACTACAGAACCACATCAAGGAGCTGTGTGGTAAAGTAATCATTTCACCTTTATTCCTTTTTATTTTATTGCACTGTATCTTGTAACTAGTAACTGTTAATGCTTGTATATATCTACATATCTGTTCTGAACTGCATGTGTTAGATGTTAATACCGACCCATTTAGGGGTTAATAAATATATAAAATTTAGAAAGCTTGTCTTGTATTTATCTTGTGAACCCGGCACTCACTGGCGGTGAGTGTGGTTTTTTTTATGAAAGAAGACTCAGGTGTGGGCCAAAGCGGTGTTGGCGCACTGAGGATCTTTCACACTCTGGCTTTTAATATTTATGTTGCACCGCAGAAGGTCCCTTGTACCAGAATTAAATCTATGCCAGTTAGGGATTGGCGTAAATTTCAGGTATAACGTATGCCAGTTTTCTGGTGTGAGTTATAATAAATTGGTTGGGTCAAGGCATCCCTGCTCTAGCACTTTGATCTGAACCCAGCTCTACCTACGTTTCTCAGAAGTGTAGAGCTAGTCAGAAAATATACAGAGTAGCACATTTTTGGAGCAAATGAAGTTTGTACCAAAAATAAGCACTTTTGTGTGAGAAAACAGGCGTTGTAACTTTCATAACTCCGTCTAAGTATTAGTAAAACTGTTCTATTGGCATAATTTAATAAGAATGGTGTTTTTGCCGCAGCCCAAATGGAAGGAACCAGAGGATGGGAGCAGTAGTGGCAGATGACGTGCCACCAGATAAGCCAAGCACTCTCAACCACGTTCCCCAGCTTTTATCCTGTGCTGGACACCACTGAGGGGGGTCCTGCAGCACTACCTGATGGTGGTGGAAGTAGTTTTCCCTGGGGCGCTTCCAGTTGGAGAGGGGACCTCTCTACTCTGAGCGGTGTGATGGTGTTCAGAAAGTCCCTGATGGTAAGGAGGGAACGACTCAGGAAGGCAGTTGTGCAGCTGAAACAGGTTGAACGTTACTCAGCAACTGAACAGCGAAAACAAGCAGCTTCCAAATGGGGTTTCTAGTCTCCCACTTTTCAACTCCCCCAGCCTTGGTCTTGAGAAGATGCTCAGGTATGTTAACGCTCTAGTGCCGCACTCCACTCCAAAACTAACTCTACTCCTCAGCCTCCTCCATCAGCAGATTCTGGGGGCTGTACTCCAGGGTAGTCCTGGCAGGGGTCGGGTTACCTTGTAAAAGGTGCCGGGATGACACCTCCTGTCACAGGACTCCACTACTCCTCCTAGCACAATGTCTTAGTGATGCACAGCAGATTTCGCTGTCTCAGGGCTGTCTCAAGAAGAGCCTTGGGCTTGAATCTTCCACCTCAGGGACTGTGTTGGAAACTGTCAGGCCTCAGTCCACAGTGCTGGCATGCGCTATGTCCAACTACACACTACTCTGGAACTGAGCCACTAAGGCTGTGTTCACACTGAGTTTTTTGGCAGCAGATTTTGACAAGGAATCCGCCTCAAAATCTGCCTGAAAAAACTCCTCTCATTCATTTCAGTGGGAGTCAGTAGCGTTTTTTTTCCTCTAGCGGAAAAAAAAAAGCAACATGACCTATCTTGCCACGGATTCCGCCCCGCAGTGTCCACGGCTCGAGACTTGCTCCTGATTAGGCCCATTCGTCCGGGCCTAATCAGGAGCAGGATGCCGCAACGGAATGCTAATGCACTGCATCGGAATCCCGTCGCGGCAGACTGCGGCGAAAACTCCGGGAGCAGAAAATTTTCCGCCGTGTGAACACACCCTAATGGTTCCCCTGAAGACTTTCCCCTTCCAGAACCCACCCAGTGACCAATGATAGGCCAGGGCTGTACCAAGTATAGGGGGTGAACAATGGGGAAAGTAAGCGGGAAATAACAAGGGGAGAGCTGCAAACAAAGTAAGGCCGGACCGAGGGCGAAGACTGGAAGGGGAGGCCTCCATGACCGGTGTTAGCCTGGAGCACAAAAAGGAGGAGACAACAAGGGGTTAAAGTGGCTACAGAGGAGCGGGAACAGTAGGGGAGGGGTAAGGGAGGAGACATGGGAGGAAGGGGGGGGGGTATTTAAAGTAGAGGCGGGAATATTCCCACCAGTTCGCAGCACAGAGCGCAGGAGAAGCCAGAAGCCCACACAGCATAGGATCATCCCCCCTTTTGCCCAGAAATGTCCGGGGTTGACGAGCTACTGGCCCAAGTGCGGGCTGAAGCTGCCGTTAGGGGAGCAGAGTGGCTGCAGTCCCAGCTGCAGGGACTGTTACAGGGGTCTGGAGAGGAGGTACGTGTCCCCTCTCCGCCAGGCAGACGGCTGCGGAGGACTAGGCCTCCGGCGCGCCTGAGCCCCGAGGAGACCCCTCGGGTCCGGCGCCGTTTGCGGAGCCCCTCACGGGACCCTCCGGGCCAGGGCGCCGCTCGGTGCGCTGCCGGGCGGCCTTCCCGGCCTGGGAGGAGTCCAAGAGCTCGGCGGGACCCACGACAGGGGAGGGGAGTCCCCCCTCCTCCTTCTATTACCTCGTTGGTGGCTGGAGAGGGAGCGGTCGGCTCCGCGGCGGCACCGGCGGTGTCGGCTCGGCGTCGGAGATGGTTGCCGAGCAACGAGGAGGGCCTTCGGCAGCGGAGAGTCAGCGGGGCCTGGGCCTCTTGCGGCGGGCGCCGACAGGCCGGCGCGAAGCAGAGTGGGAGCGTCGCAAGATGGCGCCCACAGCGGAGCGGCTGGGGGGCGGAGCTTCGTGGAGGCCCCGGCCAGGGGGGGGCAGAAGAAGATGGCAGCGGTGCAGCATCGATGGGACCAGCAGGACGGCAGGAGCAGGACTCTGCGGTCGCTGGGTTCACAGCGCCCAGGCAACCAGGTGAGGCTTCTTTCCCTTTGCTGGGGCCCTTGTTAGCTGTTCCTGGGGGAGGGGGGCTGGGGGGTCACCCCGGGGAGTTAGGCAGGGGTTTGTTAGCGGTTATGGGGGCGTTGGCGGATGCGGTTCGGGGGGGTTGGTAGCGGTAGTGGTTTAGGTTCCCCGTCCCCGGCGTTAGCATGGGGGGTGGGGGGGGGGGGGTCGCCGGCGCCGTTGGTGGTGTCGCCGCAAGCGTTCGCCATTTTAGCAAGTGTGATAGGGGAAAAGGCGCCAGAGAATTGCTCGGCGCTTTTTTGCTATCTGGACGCGATCGGGGAGGCGTATAGGGTTTATGGGGGCCAGGCCTGGCTCCGCTATGACGAGCAATTTCGTCAGCGGAAGGCGGTGCGGTCCAGCATACGCTGGGACCATAAGGATATTGGCTTGTGGTTGAGGATTATGGCGCAGGCGAAGTCGGGGTCGTCCTTTCCAGGGGGGACCGGGGGCTCCGAGTCTTCGGGGCGCTCGGTTGCAGCGCAGAAGGGATTATGCTTCCTGTTTAATGAAGGGGGGTGTAAATTTGGAGCAAAATGCAAATTCAAGCATGAGTGCTCCTCTTGCGGGGGCACTCATGGAGCCAACCGTTGCTTCAGGGCAAAATCTAAGGGTACAGAAGGGGTTGGGAAAGGGGGCGACTCCGGTGCGGCTGGAAAGGATGGCGCCGTTCCTAAGTAGATACCCTGATAGGGCGGCGGCGGAATTATTGACGGACGGTTTTAGTGTGGGGTTCAGGATTCCTTTTGTTGAGGTGGGGGAGTTAGGAGGGGGGAGGAATTTGAGGTCGGCGCGGGAGCATCCGGAGGTGGTGGCGGACAAGTTGGGTAAGGAGGTGGCTTTGGGGAGAATGGCAGGCCCGTTTTTGGAGCCCCCCTTTCCAAATTTGCGGATATCACCGCTAGGGGTGGTTCCAAAGAAAGAGCCGAATAAGTTTCGGCTGATCCATCATCTTTCATTCCCCAAAGGGTTGTCTGTGAATGATGGAATTGATTCGGAGTTATGCTCAGTAGAATATACCTCGTTTGATGCGGTGATATCGTGGGTTCGGCATTTTGGGCAGGGGGGCGTTGCTGGCGAAAACGGATATAGAGGCGGCGTTTCGACTGCTGCCTGTGCATCCGGATAGCCTACATTTGTTGGGTTGTTGCTGGGATGGGAGGTTTTTTTGTGGACTGCTGTTTGCCGATGGGCTGTTCGTTGTCATGCGCGTATTTTGAGACATTTAGTTCGTTCCTGGAATGGGTGGTTAAGGATGTCTCTGGTTGTGCTTCGGTCATCCATTACTTGGACGATTTTCTTTGTATCGGTCCTGGGGGGTCCTCCATGTACTCGGTGTTGCTGCATTCGGTAGAACGGGTGGCGGCGGATTTCGGGGTCCCATTGGCGCGGGGCAAGACAGAGGGTCCGTCCACGGTTATTAGTTTTCTGGGCATCACCATAGATACGGGCCGCATGGAGTGTCGGCTGCCAGAGGACAAGTTGTGCGGGTTGCGGGACGAGGTTCAGAGGGCATGTCGGCGGAAGAAGCTGCGATTGCGGGAATTGCAATCTCTGCTAGGCAAACTGAACTTTGCCTGCCGGATCATACCAATGGGGAGGGTTTTCTCTCGGCGGTTGGCGGCGGCAACTGCCGGCGTGGCTGCTCCATCGCATTTTATTCGATTAGGCGGCGAGTTAAGGGGGGATTTGAGGGTCTGGGATACCTTTTTGGAACAATTTAATGGGCGTTCTATTTGGATGGGGGAAGCTGTGGAGGCAGTTGATTGGGAATTGTTTACAGATGCGGCGGGGAGCATGGGTTTTGGGGCGTATTTTCAGGGCAGTTGGTGCGTGGGAGCGTGGCCGGAGTCTTGGTTGGCGGAGGGGCTGGTTAAAAACCTGGCGTTACTGGAGCTGTTCCCAATTTTGGTGGCAGTGATGGTTTGGGGGGAGTTTTTTCGGAACAAGAAGGTTCGCTTTCATTGTGACAATCTGGGGGTGGTGCAGGCGATAAATAGATTGTCAGCCTCCTCTCCTCCTGTGGTTCGGGTGCTGCAGCGTTTGGTGTTGGAATGCCTGAGGTTGAATGCGTGTGTGGTGGCCGTCCATGTCCCGGGGGTTCAGAATGACGTGGCAGATGCCCTTTCTCGTTTGCAGTGGGATCGATTTCGGCAGGTGGCTCCGGAGGCGGAGGAGTTCGGAGTGGAGTGGCCGACGGAATTGTGGTCGGTGCCGGTCGGGCGGCAGAGGCATTGATTAGTTCCTCCCTGGCAGACGGTACCTGGGCGGCGTACGCCAGGGCTTGGGAGGAGTGGGAGGCATGGATTGAATTCTTGGGCGGGGGAGTCGGGCGATCTAGAGATACCTTTGGTGTTATTCATAGGGCATTGCAGGGAGAAGGGTTGGGGAGTGTCTCGGTTGAACAGGTGTCTAGCGGGATTGACGTTTGGGTTTAAATGTAGGGGCTTGCCGGACTTCACTAAATCATTTTTGGTTCGGCAGGCCGTAAAAGGTTGGAGGCGGTTCCGGTCGGGGGCGGATGCGCGGAAACCAGTGTCTTTCCGGCTGCTGCAGGATTTGGGGGTTGCTCTGGGGTCGGTGGGGTCAACACCGGGGGAGGTCAGATTGTTCAGGGCGGCTTTTTCACTGGCCTTTTTTGGGGCTCTGCGTTTAGGGGAGTTAGTTAGCGGCTCTAGGAATCGCCCAGGGGGATTGATGTGGGAGGATGTGGACGTGTATGGGGACAGGGTGGAGTTTCGGTTGCGACGATCAAAGACTGACCAGGAGGGTCGGGGATGTGCGGTACGTTTGTTTGCAGTGCCGGGCTGCTTGATGTGTCCGGTGGCTTGTGTGCGGGAGTATGTGTCGGATAGGGGCGGGGCGGGGGGCCCCCTCCTGATCCATGGGGATGGTTCTTTTTTGTCTCGTTTTCAATTCGTAGGGGTGTTTAGGCGTTGTTTGCGGTTTTTGGGAATAGGGGTGGATCAATTTAGTGGGCATTCATTTCGTATTGGGGCAGCGACGGAGGCCGCTAGATGGGGTTTAGGAGAGGATGTGATTCAACGAATCGGGAGGTGGGAGTCAGTGAGATTTAGGTCCTACGTCCGCCCTGGGGGGTTGGAGTGAGGATGGTTGGGCAGGTGCGAATTGTGGGGGTGGGACGTTTTTTTTTTTGGGGGGGGGGGGGGATTTGTGCCCCGTGTTATGGTCTTTGCTTTGGTGTTTTTTACAGGTGCCGGGCCTTGTCTGGTGTGGTTACTGGGTCACTCCTACATATTCTGGAGTGCGTTGCGGGCAGCGGTGCGTCCGGACGGGCGACAGCTGGGATTCAGTAGAGACGAGGCGATCTTGCGGTGGTTGGGGCTGAGAGGTATGTTGTGGGGTCAGGTGCTGGCAGAGATTCATCGGTATGCCAGGCTAGATCGTCCTCCCGATGTGTTGCTGTTACATGTGGGGGGGAATGATTTGGGTGTTCGCCCTTTTCGAGATTTGGTTAAGGACATAAAATTTGATTTATTACGGCTTTGGGCGATGTTCCCAGGGATGGTGACCGTGTGGTCGGACATAGTCCCTCGCAAGGTCTGGAGGGAGGCTCGGTCAATCGAGCGAGTTAACAAGGCCCGGATAAAGGTGAACAGGGCCATTGGGAAGTTCGTGGCGCGGAATGGGGCAGTGTCGGTGCGTCACTCGGAGCTGGAGTCGGGGGGAGGGTGCTTTTTGGAGGAGGGACGGCGTCCATCTGAACGCCGTGGGCATTGACATGTGGTGTTTGGGCCTGTAGCAGGGAGTCGAGACAGCGCTGCGAGTGTGGCGGGACGCTCGCCAATGAGGTTTCACCGGCGCTCGTCGTGGCGGTGGGGGTCCTCGAGGCTGAGTATCGGAAATGGTTGTGGTGGGGAGGGCCCCACGGTAGGGGCTGGACTCCCCAGACCATTTGGGCTTTGTTTTGGTTATGGTTAAAGGGGTATTAAGGGCTTTAGGGCCCTCTGGGATAGTGAGCACCGTGGAGCTTAATAAAATTGGTGCCCCTGAGCTGGTGTGGAACGGCTAGGGGTAACAGAGCTGGTGCTCAAGGGACCGGTGGAAAAACTTGGGTTTTGGGCCTCGAGGACCTCCGTCGTCGGGTCAGGGTTACTGACAGTGTTGGGGTGGGGTTGTTGGTTTTGTTTGCACTTTAAAAATGGTTATTTATTTTATTTAATAAAATGGCTGCTGTGGCCAATTTAATCCAAAGTTGGTGTGGAGTTTTTATTTCAGGTACTGGGCAAGAAGTGTTCGTGCGACTGGGCGATACCCGGGTCAAGTAAGGCCGGACCGAGGGCGAAGACTGGAAGGGGAGGCCTCCATGACCGGTGTTAGCCTGGAGCACAAAAAGGAGGAGACAACAAGGGGTTAAAGTGGCTACAGAGGAGCGGGAACAGTAGGGGAGGGGTAAGGGAGGAGACATGGGAGGAAGTGGGGGGTATTTAAAGTAGAGGCGGGAATATTCCCGCCAGTTCGCAGCACAGAGCGCAGGAGAAGCCCCCCGCCCACCCGCCCTTTGTTTCAATTACCCTCTCCGGTTTGGGGTGTTGTGAGGGAAGTTATCTGTCACAGTGGCTATGGCGGTGGGGGTCCTCGAGGCTGGGTATCGGAAATGGTTGTGGTGGGGAGGGCCCCACGGTAGGGGCTGGACTCCCCAGACCATTTGGGCTTTGTTTTGGTTATGGTTAAAGGGGTATTAAGGGCTTTAGGGCCCTCTGGGATAGTGAGCACCGTGGAGCTTAATAAAATTGGTGCCCCATAGCTGGTGTGGAACGGCTAGGGGTAACAGAGCTGGTGCTCAAGGGACCGGTGGAAAAACTTGGGTTTTGGGCCTCGAGGACCTCCGTCGTCGGGTCAGGGTTACTGACAGTGTTGGGGTGGGGTTGTTGGTTTTGTTTGCACTTTAAAAACGGTTATTTATTTTATTTAATAAAATGGCTGCTGTGGCCAATTTAATCCAAAGTTGGTGTGGAGTTTTTATTTCAGGTACTGGGCAAGAAGTGTTCGTGCGACTGGGCGATACCCGGGTCATGGCATGAAACACAGAACATATAGACAGGCCATACAAACATAACCCAGAGGCACAAAGACAACCACATTATAAGCAGGAGCACCCTGGGATGCTGCACTTTTCGTACCAGTTTTCATCTACTTCCTGGCTGGCGCAAGAAGTGACTGCTTTATAAGGAAGCTCCAGGCTCTTATTATTCTGTAGCCCAGATATCTACAACAGTCAGAGACTAGCATAGA
Organism: Leptodactylus fallax; assembly: GCA_947044405.1. Lineage (NCBI taxonomy): Eukaryota > Metazoa > Chordata > Amphibia > Anura > Leptodactylidae > Leptodactylus > Leptodactylus fallax. The sequence goes on along the minus strand of CAMRHE010001515.1, from coordinate 68,293 downwards.
TTTCTGGTATAACTGGTATTTCTGAGTTATAGTAAATTTGTTGGGACGGGACATCCCTGCTCTGGCCTCTCTTGGTCAGAAAGATCAAAGTGGTGCATCTTAGGCCCAAAAAAGGGGTAGTGTGCCAAAGATGTGCTACAACTACTCCCATCTATGCTAGTTTTCTGTCGTAAGGGGAATAGTAAATTCCCTCCATTGTGCTTCAGTTGCCATCTCCAAGGTCTCTGCCTGCTCCAGTGCAGCCTGCTCATATTACACTGGATTTTCTAGAATGCACAATATTGTAGCAAACCCTCAGCTGTAAGAAGGAATGAAACATCTTTGATCGATGACCCTTATATTTATTGTATTCTGTATATATTTTACTTCATTTTTTTCAATTAAAGATGTATTCTACTGGGAAAGGGAAAGATTTCAGCTTTGGTGATGGCAATAAGGGAGACACTTGGCTGATATTAATCCCAAGAATGTACCACAGACAGAATCCTGAGCGCTGGGCTGTCATTAATGACCGTCTTCAGACATTTAGTCTCCTCATTCACAGCTGACTGCTCCCCACCTGTGAACACAAACCTGGGAGATGCTGTGACTATACAGGTGTTGCACAACGTTTGACATCCCTGCTGAAATTCTTTTGGTTTCACATACTGAAATAACAAATTTGGCAGCAGCTTTGTTGTAAATAACAGATGGCATGGACATCTACTGATATCAGTGGGCGAAAGCATAGCTCTGGGAAGTAGAGGTACCATTCAGATCTAGACCCTGGCGCCTGAGGGGGCATCAGTATTATAAATGGCATATGGAAGGTGAGAGCTATGGTGAACCGTTAGTTATACTGTAAATGCAGTAGTGTCCAGCAAGGCCTATGGCCTGCACTCCCAGGGTTTGCCTCCTTCTCAAACAAAATCCTTATTGCACCTTGTCCAGTGTCTAATTCCTAAATCTCCTTCCTCTATTTCCACAAGTAACAAGGTGTCATGGCGTAGAAGCCCCCTCCCTGTACTCCGGATGCTTGCTTCATGCTGTACATTTCCAAGGGCCCCGGCCGCCGTCAAGGTCAAATTGCTTTGTGTTGTCAATGAAAGATTTTCCAGTTGTTTGCATAAAAGCTGCTGATGTGCGCAGAGTGGCGCCCAATTAACACCTCCTAATAGCTGCTAAATACCCGGCTAATTACTTGTTTCTTCACTGGTGAAAATTCATGTGAGCCTCTAATAGCACATTATTTGCTAATAATTAGCCACGCACCCCATTCTGCTGACAACAGATCACTTCATGTTATATTAGTCATTAACCCCTTGCGTGCTAGACCCGGGGGGGGGGGGGGTTGGATCTTGTCACTTTGTAAATCAAGAATAGGCAACCATTACACAGCTTGTGGACCTCAACAACTACAGCAAGACCACATATGGTCACCAGAAGGTTCCACTGGTGGTGATATAATAATATTAATTAATAGTAGAGAGAAATGTGGACATCATTCACTACAAAAGAACCTGTACATTACAGAGGAGTATACTGAACTTCCCTCTCCTCTCCTGGGCTCCTCCGCTGCTACATCACGATCATCTTCCAGCCTCTTCAGTGAAGACACAGGCCCCTGATGGTGATTGTGTCTAACTGCACTTGAGAAAGGCTCTTGTGAGGACTGATTTATGTTGTTTTTGGCTCCAGGTCCCATCCATCGTTCAAATTGGATGCTGGCGGAGAAGTATTTTATAGTTTGTAGCTATACCTAATGGCACTATTGTGGACATGCAGGACTTCGTGTCCGACGAAAAAAAAAAGGATTGGCAGCGCAGAGGGTGTAAGCGCACACCCGCGCACTGCTTTAAAAACTCATTCAAATGAATGGGTTTTTAACCAATGCGCCGCTGACCGGTCTGTATCCGACGCCAATCCAGTTCGCCGAGATTTTCACTGGATTGGCGACGGACGGACAGCAAGCGCAGGTGTGAACGAAGCATAAACTAGCGTAGCTCGCAACATTGTTTGTTTTTCTGGCTACAGCAGTGAAATCACTGTATAACATGACTGCTATAGCCAATCACTGATCTTTTATTATTTTATACAATTTATACTCTCCACTCCTCCTCAAGACAGTTGTTTTCATGAAACCTGACAACCACTTTAAGAAAAGTGAGACAGAATAGGACATTTCAGGGATTTTCTTCCAGTTGTGATCATATTTTCAGCTTCACTCTGGATCAAGCTTTTCTGTTGGTAGCGACTACTTGTGTTCACTGAAATAATAGCGAACAATGCAGAAATATATTGTGTTTCATGGTGTCGAACGTGATACACAAGAAGCAGAATTGACCTCCCTCAAGGTCAATAGGATTGTTCTGCTCAGTAAAACGGTAAATGACCTAAAATATTTTCTCTTCTGCTCAACTAACCTTTTCATTTTCCATTCTCGTTCCACTTGAAATCTTGAGATTTTCCCATGCAATCTAAATATTAATATACATCAAGGGCATAGATGCCACATAGATAGATACTATGAGGATTAGTACATGGGAGCTTCACAGATTAGGTTATCCTTTTCTAGCACTCTATGAGTAGTCTGGACCTGAACACTACTTCTGATCGCCACTTATCCCATAACGGTATGAACAACCCACTCATAGGTAGCAACAGCCAAATGCAGATCCATAACAATTTGATTTGGAGGAAAGTAGATAATACAGATCATCCCATGACCCTCTCTTTTCCCCAACTCTAGTGATGTGTGTTCTTGCAGAGTTTGGAGTGTCACACTAAGGTGCATCTGGAAGCCATAAAACCATCCTATCGTCTCATCCTGCAAATCTGCCAGCCAAGTGATCGGATCTGAATGTAATAAGCCAACATCCAACCCCCCCCTCCCTCCCTTCCCCAACGCAATACAAGGCTCAGTGGAATCTCCTTCTTCTCAACTACATTTCATCCTGATGATACAATATGTAAGAGTAATATTATTCCTGATTTCGGCCAATATAATAGTTATATTCTTGTATATGGTGGTAGTATTATTGTAATAATGTTCTTGTTTTCAGGTAATATTATTGTACATAGGTGACAGTATTATTGTAGTTACATTCTTATATGTAGAGGGCAGCATTATTGTAGTTACATTCTTGTACATAGGAAACAGTGTTATAATAGCTATATATTTTTGTTTATGGGGGCAGTATTTTAAAAGTTATAAATAGAGATGAGCGAATCGATTCTGCAGAAGTGGAATTCGATCCGAATTTCAGGAAATCTTCGATTCACCACGATTCCGGATTTCCTGATGCTTCGCGGTAACGAATATTTAGTAAGGACCTTTGTGACATCAGACGGTCACATGATATTCTCTAGTGATGTGATTAGGTAGGCGTGTCTTTGCTTGTTAGCAGATCCTTCCACATGATTAAAAGTTGTCCGTGCTTAAGAGAGGGAATGAGAGAAACATGACCACAGCATCCAAGGGCTTCTGCCTTTTTGCCGCCCACCCCAGCTCTCTGTAGCCCGGAAATAGCTGTTTATTCGCCGCAAAGTAATTCGAATCGAAGCAAATTTTTTGGGAACTTCGAATCGAACTGCCGAATCGAACTTTTGAGAAATTCGCTCATCTATATAAACATAGGGGCAGTAATATGGTAGTTATATTCTTGTACATAGGAGCAGTATTATTCCCAGTCTGGGAAGAAAATACAGCCCACACATGGACCATTTTGCATGGACGGGACTCGGTCATGTGAAAGGGCACCTATACATAGGAGTCAAATATTATTTCTTTCTAGGAAATAGTTCAAATACCATATACCAGCTGTATAATCTACATGGAGTTCCCAGTTTCCTATATTCTAACCTGTCCCTCAGCATATATCAGGTAGATGGATCTCTTGGATCTAACAGTACAGAACACTTTATTCTCCATGTTATTCTGTCATAGGAGTGGAGTGGATAATTTCGCTATTGATATCAGGTGTAAGTTTTGTGAAGCCTCTAAGTGGAAGTTTAACCTGTAAGTCTCTGCAGAAGTGAAAGGCGTCATAGGGTGATGTGTATTGGAGCTGAGACTCTTCAAAGTCTCTTCTTTCTCTTCTCACATGTGATGTTTCATTGAGGCTGCCGGCGGCGCACTGCCTTAGGATTTCCAGCAACGCCTTCTACAGTGTGATAGTCTAGAGAATGTAAAGAGAATCTGCTTCTTTTGAGTCACCTGCTGCGGAGAAATATTCAAACTATTTAATGACTGACAGGCAGGGCAGCCACTGTGGTTAAAATCCAAGATGGAACTAATGGTGGTTGGATGTGGGGAAGTGATATGGACACATCTATGGTGCTGCCTTAAACATAATGACAACTGTATAAAAGACATGCTGAATATTTTTTATATTTTATATAATATTAATTGTATATTTTTAGAAATAACTAATTATTCTTAATTTGGATAAAAGTTACAGAGAATAATATTAATGGTAAAGATGGAAAGAGAGCATAATTATATTTTTTAGTAGCTAAACATCATCAGGTGTTTTTTTTATGTCGGAGTGGAACAGTTACCCTAAGAATAAGGCAAAAGAGTTTGTCACAGTCCTGGTCCCTGTGACTGACGCCAATGAATATGATAGTAATATACTGTAATTACAATGTGATCAGACATGAGGTTAATCTTTTTCATAAAAATGGCTGGTCCGCTGTATATGCACTTCTACATCTTGTGTCGCCCCTTCTATCTCATAGATTGTAAGCTATTGCGAGCAGTGCCCTCATTCCTATTGTGTGACTTGATTTATTACACTGTAATGTCTCATTTTGTATGTACATGAACCCTCTGATTTGTAAAGTAATGCGGAATATGTTGGTGCTCTATAAATAAAAAAAATATTATTACACCTTATATTTTAGTAACAGCTATACCATCTGTTATTGCTGACAACCAGCCTCTATACCATGACTGAGAGGTTGTCACAGCCCCATCCCCTGTTACTAAAATCAAGCAGTAGATAATAATATTATACAAGTTATATTTGAGGACCTCTAGGTTAGTAACAATAGAAGTATAAGTAAAGAATATTTCTTTCTATACATTTATCCACCTGCTCCAGACAGGAGCTGTATATACTGTAATATATATATACAGTATATATATCGCTATGTAAATTAAATTAGGGATGTAGCCGAGTGAGTGTTCTTGTTTTACACAGAAAACCACCCCAAGATGAGCGCAGCACAGTCGCTCATGTTGCCTAACTCCAGTGCATACATCAATGTATATGCAATGTTTATTTTTGACAGCTAGATTGTAAGTAGATATTAAGCTGACTGGGATATTGCAGCGACCTGCGGGGATTGGCTCGTCTGGAACGTCAACAACATCTTGAACAAGTTGCTTTGTGTAGGCAGGAAAATAAAATCCATCTCTGATATGTGTCAGGCAATGTAAAGCTGCAGCTACATAAAGCTTATTTACATGGAGCTGCTGGAACGCTGAATGACAATTATACTGTATTCCTTCCTACACAGAATTACTGGAGCAGGACCAACAGATCTGTTTAGAGATGATGGCAGACGACAAGCATGTGAACAGCAGCTACTATGTATTTTACAGCAAAAGCCTTAAGAACTTACAATTACCAGGGTCAAATAAACCAGACAATATACAGTATAACAACAGGTAAGTTAAATGTAAATGTTGCCAGTAGGACACCTACGTCAACAGGTAAAATTTTGGTTGGAACGCATTTAGGATGTCACGGGACAACTGTTTGCCAACAGTGTAATGTTTTTATGAGATTGTCCATGAAAGGGATTAGTCTTATGTTTTACAAGAAAGGGATCAGCTGACAGGAGGTGATCCTGTCCAGTCTGGGATTATATGGTTTAGGGCCCTTTCACATGACCGAGTCCCATCTGTGGAAAACGGTCTGTATGTGGGATGTATTTCCTGGACTATGATCCAGTGACTCCTATACACTTGGCCAGTCCGGGAAATACAGCCCACACATGGACCATTTTCCACAGATGGGACTCAGTCATATGAAAGGGCCTTGAAGGGGTTATCCAGCTTCCAAAAATTATGTGCAAATGCATCCACAGCAGTGCTAAATACTCGCTGTTCCCTTGTGCATCCTTTTCTTGGCTTTATTTTATTTGAGACTCCTTTTATCACTGTTATTTACATGCAATGAATTTCTGAGCAAACTACATTTCCCATGATGCATCTCCCTGCTCTCACTCTCTGTGTTTGCTGCTCACAGGGGGGAAATGAGCTTGCAAACGAAATATCACAGCACATACCTCCCAACTTTCAAAGAACAGAAAGAGGGACAAAGTATGCAGTGCACTACGCGTGCCATGGCAAATTTAGCTCCACCCATTTAGCTCCACCCATTTCTACATTGACTCAGCACATTCTGATCCATTTTTCTTTGTGTCCCCACACAGTATCATGCTTCTACAGTCACCCTAACTTTATATGCCCCCACATTATAATGTTCCCCTCCAATTGCCCCACAGTAATAAGTCCCTCTCCTGGTGCCCCAGTTTAAACTGGCGGGTGACATTAAACAGTAGGGGTAGCTGGAGGGTGACATTAAACTGGGGGCAACTAGAGGCGGACATGTCCCCCTCCAGCTACTCTCACGGTTTAATGTCCTCCTCCAGTTGCCCCTAGCTTAATGCCTGCATCCAGTGACCCCCATTGTTTAATGTCCCCCTCCAGCCGTCCCCAGTTTAATGCCCTCCATCTGCCCCCAATTTTATGTTCTCCCTTCATCTGCCACCAGTTTAATGTTCTCCCTCCATCTCTGCCACCAGTTTCATGTCCCCCTACATCTGCCCCCAGTTTCATGTCCCCCCCTTCATCTGCGCACACCCGCGCATTGCTTTCAAAACCCATTGAAGTGAGTGGGTTTTTAAGCAAAGCGTTGCAAACCTTTCCCTATCCAGTCCCTATCCTGTTTTCCGACATTTAGGTCAGATTCATGGCGGACAGAGTGCCGGCGCAAGTGTGAACCCACCCTGAGTTTCCTACTAACTGGATTGTGGCTTCCCTCCTGTTCCTGCACTTAAAGGGTTGAGTTTTCATGAAAAGTTGAAATATGAGCAGGGTCTTGCTGGACAGTCTGTTCTATGACTGTATAAGACTTCATACAGGATATCCTAACAGTTCTTTCTGTTGCTAATAATCACATTATAGCTGAAACCGTTTTACATTTGTCTTTCAGCCTATGGACGTGTACAAAGAGCAGTCTGCCCCCCTCCCCTATACATACTGATAATGTTCTGCTATTCTGCCAGGAGTAACTATACAATAACAAACAAATAGCTGAGAGAAGCCCAAGTGACCATAACATAGGAGATCCAGGAATACTGGACTGTAAATGTAGGGAAATACATGCAGCCAAGCAGCTAAAACACAAAAGTCTGTGAGTAATATCTGTAATAACACAAGCAAAAAAAAAAAAAAAAAAAGCCCTCGCGGCGCTCCCCGCACCCCCCCCCCCCCCCCCCCCCCCCCCCCCCTCCCCCCCCCCCCCCCCGCCCCCCCCCCCCCCCCCCCCCCCCCCCCCCCCCCCCCCCCCCCCCCCCCCCCCAACCCCCCCCCCCCTTAGAAATAAACCAAGACCAAGTTGATTACCCCCAGCAGCCGTATTTATTAACAAACCACAAAAATAACAAAAGTATAACTTATTATAATTTGCATAACTTAGAAGAATTTAAAAACTTCTGGGTGTTTGGGCTAAACTCAATGGCTTACATTCTTTCCCCCCGCCCCGGGGGTACCAGCTGATAAGACGCCTTCTTCCATGTACCAGCTCCCAGGGCCAATTTACCCTGTACCGCCCGTGCGCCGGCCTCCACCAAATGGCATTACCACCATTTTTAGGTGGGGCCCCTTTGCCCCCCTTTTGCGCCCAACTCCAAGGACCCCACCCGCCGGCCCCGTGCCCCCTGCGTAACGTTAGAATTGCCCAATCTTCAGCCACTTATACAAAGCAACAGTTTGCAGACAAGCTGTGAGGAGAATCGCTGCTCCTATCTCCATTCACTGTGTGAAGAGACGACAGCAATACACACCCTGTCTTTGGGCGGGGGGGGGGGGGCGGTTGTGCGGGTGGTGGCGTTGGGTGGGGGTGGGGGTTGTGCGTGGGTTTTGGTCGGGTTTTTTTGGGTTTTTTTTTTTTGTGGGGTGTGGGGTTGGGGGTTTTTTAAGGGGGGTTGGGGGGGGGGGGGGGGGGGGGGCGGCCGCCCCCCCCCCCCCTCCACTGGGGGGGGGGACAAAAGAACAGCAAAATACACACCCTGTCTTTTAGTCTTGCCTCTATCTCGTATGTATGAACGTACTTCCCTGGTAACAAAGGAATCAACTGCAAGTTAGTCGCACTTGCATTTTGTTTCTTTTTTCTATCTGGGCCCAGACCACCATTAAGTGCTGCTGTTTACAATATATCCTGCTCGAGGGTGCACACAGGATTTCCATCATTTGCATTCCTTGTCAGTGCATCCTTTGCGCTACAGACTCCCTCCACAAAACCCCCCTTGACTATGTTGACCAACTTCCCCTGTTGACATTAAAAGGTTTTTTTTTTTTAAATTTTCTACAGTGAAAATCCCTGTACCCCCCCAAAAAAAAAACAGTGCATCAGAGGGCAGGGGATATGGATTTACAATGCACAGACTACTACCAATCAAAGGAAATTAAAAAGAAGGTCAAAGAAGTTTAGTCTTTAGCCTTAGTGTGGGGAGGGTGACCTATGGGCTCCCCTGATTTATGGACTCATAAATGCATAGATGCAACACCTACAGTTACTCCCAGGGGAGTAGCTATAGGGGGTGCCGAAGTGGCAATTTCTACTAGGACCTGGAGCCTCAGGGAACCCAAAGGCCTCTCCACAGCATAGGGAGACTTGAGTTTTATAGATAGCACATGGTAAGTGGAGGCCCCATTAAACAATTTGCATTGGGGCCCAGAAGCTTCATGTTACACCTTTGGTTACTCTAAGACTTATGGGCCCTCTAAGGCACTTGGGCCCAAGTGCAACTGAGCCCTCTGTACCCCCCCAAGTTAGGCCCCTAAAGCAGGGGTTGGGAAGCGAGGCTCATACTTTCTCTATGTTAATGGTTTATAACAAATCTGTTTCCAAAAATATCAGTCTGTGAATTTTGGAGCTGGTAGAATACTAGCCCTCTGTGCTCTGTGATGCACTTGGTTTGGAATGTGAGAATAGGTGATGGCTGTGCAGGGGTTAATATCCAGCGTACATGAGTGGGCGACACAAGATGAAAGAGACAAGTGTGAGAGGTTTATGACACACTAGAGAAAAATCCACAAAGGGAAAAATGCAAAAAAAGGAAAAATAAAATCTAGAATTTCAGAGGAAAAGCCAAAATGGGATACGAGTTAGTAATAAAAGATGAAACATCTGTCTATTGGGAATGATGAAAGCGTGAGGTGTATGTAGAAGGACACTACATATCGTCTCCACACCGCAGCGGTCACTTACCTTATAAAGAGAACTGAACACATTGATCAGGATGTTGTGCTACTTTTATTCTGAATGTTCACAAGAAACAACAGGAAGATAAATTAAAGGGGAATTACAGTAAACATGTACTGAATTTGTATTCTGTGTACCATGTGAAACACTAAACATGTGTTCAGTGCTTCCTCTAGTCTGTAATAGTACCTATGAGCTGCCATGTGGAAGGTAAGTGACAATTTACTCAGAGAACATTTCATTGTCACCAAAGTGGTTGTCATTTACCACTCATTTAGTCTTTATTCTACCAAACTAAGGCAAAAATACAATAAATAAAAATTGTTCCTACAGGCAAGAATATACTGTACATAATCTAAAACTGCACCCCATATACAGTGGGGAAAAAAAAAGTATTTAGTCAGCCACCAATTGTGCAAGTTCTCCCACTTAAAAAGATGAGAGATTCCTATGATTGACATCATAGGTAGACCTCAACTATGAGAGACAACATGAGAAAACATATCCAGAAAATCACATTGTCTGATTTTTAAAGAATTTATTTGCAAATTATGGTGGAAAATAAGTATTTGGTCAATAACAAAAGTTCATCTCAATACTTTGTTATATATCCTTTATTGGCAATGACAGAGGTCAAACGTTTTCTGTAAGTCTTCACAAGGTTGGCACACACTGTTGCTGGTATGTTGGCCCATTCCTCCATGCAGATCTCCTCTAGAGCAGTGATGTTTTGGGGCTGTCGCTGGGCAACACGGACTTTCAACTCCCTCCAAAGGTTTTCTGTGGGGTTGAGATCTGGAGACTGGCTAGGCCACTCCAGGACCTTGAAATGCTTATTCCGAAGCCACTCCTTCGTTACCCTGGCGGTGTGCTTGGGATCATTGTCATGCTGAAAGACCCAGCCACGTTTCATCTTCAATGCCCTTGCTGATGGAAGGAGGTTTGCACTCAAAATCTCACGATACATGTCCCCATTCATTCTTTCATGTACACGGATCAGTCGTCCTGGTACCTTTGCAGAGAAACAGCCCTAAAGCATGATGTTGCCACCCCATACTTCACAGTAGGTATGGTGTTCTTTGGATGCAACTCAGCATTCACTCTCCTCCAAACACGACGAGTTGTGTTTCTACCAAACAGTTCTACTTTGGTTTCATCTGACCATATGACATTCTGCCAATATTCTTCTGGAACATCCAAATGCTCTCTAGCAAACTTTAGACGGACCCGGATATGTTCTAGCTTAAGCAGGGGGACACGTCTGGCACTGCAGGATCTGAATCCCTGGCGGCGTAGTGTGTTACTGACCAGGGGCGCACCGCTAATGAGGCGAGGTGAGGCGGCCGCCTCGGGCGGCACTGTCCGGGGGGCGGCATTTTACTATTTAATGTAAACCAGCCCAGGACAGGCCGCTTTAAAAAAAAAAAAAACACAGAGCTGAGAGCGGCCTGTCCTGGGCTGGTTTACAAGACGTCGCATCTCAGCGCAGGCAGCGACACAATGACGTCATCACGCCGCCTACGCTGAGAAACAGACGTCGCGGACAAGAGGAGGAGGCAGCGGCGGCTGCATCAAGGCATCGCAGGTGAGTATAGCTTTTTTTTATATATATAAATAGGCCGTTACCTGTTGGAGTATCCCCGGCAGGTCAGGGCCTATTTATTTACCTACCCCGCGTCTGCTCGTGGCCGCCCCCGCTTCCCCTTCTGCTATGGGCCGCAGAAAGGGAAGCAGATGCCGCTGTGAGCGGCCGCGGGCATCGGTAAGTTGGGCCGCGGGCCGCAAATACTACTATTATTATACTCCGGGGTCTATTCAGACCCCGGAGTATAATAATCGGAGGCCTAGGGTTGGTGAGGGAACATAAAAAACAGTGTTACTCACCTCCTGCGATCCGATGTAACTCCGAGCAGGCTTGAGGCCTGTGGTGACGTCATCAGGTCGCGTCGCCGGCCTGATCACGTGACGTGTGTGCGCAATTAAACAGGGCCGAAAGCTGCAAGGAGTGCACCGGTGTCCAGGATAGGTAAGTAACTCTGATTTTTATGTTTGTATTCTCCCCTGGGTCTCCAATCATTATACTCTGGGGTCTGAAAAGACCCCAGAGTATAATAATAGTTCATGGGTCGGCCACTATGGGGCATAATACCCTGTGCAGGGACCACTGTAGAGCATAATACCCTGTGCAGGGGCCACTCTGGAGCATAATACAAGAGCAGGGGCCACTATAGAGCATAATACCGAGTGCAGGGGCCACTATAGAGCATAATACAAGTGCAGGGGCCACTATGGAGCATAATAGCAGTGCAAGGGCCACTATAGAGCATAATACAAGTGCAGGGGCCACTATGGAGCATAATAGCAGTGCAAGGGCCACTATGGAGGATAATACCCTGTGCAGGGGCCACTATGGAGCATAATACCCTGTGCAGGGGCCACTCTGGAGCATAATACCAGTGCAGGGGCCACTATGGAGCATAATACCGTGTGCTGGGGCCACTATAGAGCATAATACAAGTGTAGGGGCCACTATGGAGCATAATACCAGTGCAGGGGCCAATATGGTGCATAAAACTGTGTGCAGGAGTTGCTGCGGAACATAATACCGTGTGCAGTGGCCAATGCGGGGCATAATACCGTGAGCAGGGGCCACTATGGAGCATAATACCGTGAAGAGAAGGGAAATGTGAAGGATTAGTCAGAGACGTCACCTGTAAGTCACAAAATGTTACTGCCCTGTATTCACCTAAATGATAGAGGATAAATACCTGATTGATGGGGGTCTGTCTGCTGAGACCCCCACTGAGCCTGAGAATTGGGTTTTTCCCCCCACTAGGTGGGAATTCAGCCTGACCGCAGCCATATATATAGGTGTGTCACTTGGTGGATGGACGAACCCGCGTGGCTCTCATTCACTTCAATGGGAGTGCCAAAGATAGCCGAATTCCAGTACTCAGCTATCTGCGGCGCTCCTATTATAGAGAATGGGGGCCACGTGGGCTCGTCCATCCACCAAGCAGAAGATGTGTGAAGTTACTTTCATTGTTAATGCCGTGTTGTTGATCTGATACTGAAGTAATACAGGAAGAAGAATTCTTAAAAACTGTTTTATAACTTTGTGTATTGTGTATATTGTGCGACGATAACAGTGTGTTAAACTAGTAGCATGGAAACTCAGGTTTTTTTTTTTTTTTTTTTGGGGGGGGGGGGCATCTTTCTATAGTCCGCCTCAGGCAGCAAAGAGGCTAGGTTCACCACTGTTACTGACGGTAGCCTTTGTTACGTTAGTCCCAGCTTTCTGCAGGTCATTCACCTCATGTGGTTCTGGGATTTTTGCTCACCATTCTTGTGATCATTGTGACCCCACGGGGTGAGATCTTGCGTGGAGCCCCTGATCGAGGGAGATTATCAGTGGTCTTGTATGTCTTCCATTTTCTAATTATTGCTCACACAGTTGATTTCTTCACACCAAGCTGCTTGCCTATTGCAGATTCAGTCTTCCCAGCCTGGTGCAGGTCTACAATTTTGTTTCTGGTGTCCTTCCACAGCTCTTTGGTCTTCACCATAGTGGAGTTTGGAGTGTGACTGTTTGAGGTTGTGGACAGGTGTCTTTTATACTGATAACAATTTAAAACAGGAGCCATTACTACAGGTAATGATCGGAGGACAGAGGAGCCTCTTAAAGAAGAAGTTACAGGTCTGTGAGAGCCAGAAATCTTGCTTGTTTGTTATTTTCCACCATAATTTGCAAATAAATTCTTAAAAAATCAGATAATGTGATTTTCTAGATATGTTTTCTCATTTTGTCTCTCATAGTTGAGATCTACCTATGATGACAATTACAGGCCTCTCTCATCTTTTTAAGTGGGAGAACTCGCACAATTGGTGGCTGGCTAAATACTTTTTTCCCCACTGTACACTACATAGAATATCAATCACAATATTGCCCCCATGTAAAAATAAATACTATTAGGTTGAGAACACTCTGGTTGAGAACATTCAGGTTTTTATGATGTAGCTGTTGAAACCAAAACCAGGAGTAGATAAAAAAAAGTAAACCTTATAAACTCCTGATCTGGGTTTCAAAAGCTGCAGCAAAAAAACTCAATGTGTGTCCTTACCCTAATAATGGCCATACCACATGTACATAAAAATAATATTGCCCCTTAGAATATAACTACTATAAGGATAAGGCCCCATGTAGCGAAGCACAGCTAAAAAACCCTGCAGAAAAAAACACAGCAAATTGCATTTTTCTTCCGCAGCGTTTTTAATTACATTTTTGCGTTCATCTCTCTGCTTTTTTCTTTCCCCCATTAAATCTATAGGGAAAACTCTTGCTATTCTGCCTCTAAAATTTACATACTGAGTTTTTCAAAAAGCAGATTTTCCGCAGCTGTTTTTTCCGTGAACCAAAATCTCATTAACTTTGCTGGTACTGTAAAACGCACCTTTTTTATTGCTGCGTTTCCACAGCAGCCAAAAACGCTGCTTTTCCGCAACATAGGGCCTTAGCCTTATACTGCCTTTCATACATAAAAGATAACTATGCACATAACTATTGCACAAGAACGCTACTATAATACTATAACTACTGAATATAGAGGAAATAACTACTATAATACTGCCTCGTTTGTGCAAAAATGTAACTGCTATATTGCGTGCACAAAAATCTTTGGTCATGGGATAGGTGTCCTAGCCCCTATGTATAAGAACATAACTACTATAACACTGCCTCCGATGTACAAGAATCAAACTAGTATAATATTACCCTTTAGTAACCAGAATCTATTTTTGGTGCTTCCTTTTATGTACAGGAATATAACTACTACAATACTGCTTCCTACAAACATAGACAAGGTTCTTCTCCATGTACACTTATCTCTGTATTATATTCCAGGACTCCACATAGAAAGATTTCATGATAAATGTTCTTTTCATAGTTCTGAACAGTGATGATAATGTAGAAATATTTGTGGTTATAGTGGTTAAAGTTATAGGAGGTGAAATAAAACAAATAAAGTTACCTGGAGTTGTTGATCTTCGTGTTTGAGAAGCCGCAGTCACGTCAGACATGTGTAAGTATAAATATAGAGCCTCCCCCGCTCGCTGCTGTGTCCCTGTGGGGCTTGTTGGCATACAACTGCCCGGGTACACCTGCAAACTGATTATACGCTATTAGAACTGGCACTTATAAGATCAACTTCCGACCCTCTAGAAAGTAACAGAGGCCCCAGGGAGCGCTCTGCAGCACATGAGAGCTCAATTAAATGATGAGCTCAATTAAAAGTACTCAGCCCGCTGCTGACAGGCAGGATCCCAGCACAGGTCTGAACCCTGAGCCGCCACGTAACCGTCAGCAGGATCAGAACATCTGATCCTTGTATTGTGCAGCGCAAGGACCTGAGCCCAGAGTGACTGAACCAAACTGTCCAGGAATGTAGCTACAGGAGATGCAGCAGTAGCAGTTGTTACCGGCCCTGGATCCTGGAGGGACCTTTGGGGTCCCTTTGCTACATAAAATATACTACTATTCTAACGGGAGGTAGGGTCCCCATTACAGATTTTGCATTTGGGCCCAGGGGCTATAAATTACACCTCTGAAACTGTGTGTCATGTATCATAAAATAAATATCAGGCAGGGATCAACAACATACTGTCCTCTGACACATACATAGTGAGATAGTCTGCATATTATTACATCACTAACCTCTGTATAGAGATCTATAGAACCTCGCTTTGTCCCCTCCACCTCCTTATAGATACATAATGATATATGCTGCAGATTATTACATCACTGACCTGTATAGAATTATGCAGAACATTGCTCCACCCCCTTTACCTCCTGGTAAATACATAGTGATATACAGTATTCTGCAGATTATTACATCGCTGACATCTGTAGAGATCTGCAGAACATTGCTCCATCCCCTTTACCTACTGATAGGTATATAATGATATGGAGTATTCTGCAGATTATTACACCATTGACCTCTGTAGAGATCTGCAGAACATTGCCTGTCCCTTCTACCTTCAGACAAATTCACCTCTGTACCATATTTAGTATGTTTGATCAGATCGGTTCACATTTTTATCCTCTGGTTGTCAGTCTTCTGCCTGCGGTTTCCAGGGTAACATCATTTGAATAAGCAAATAGAAAAGCGGCTGATGACCAGGAAGGCAGCGAGTAATCAAATCTCCTCGTCTGCAAGTGAGGAAGGAATGAGATCTTTCTGGAGTCCTGACAGATGGGCATATGAGGGATGTCACATACAGAGCTCCAGCGCTCATCTTCTCGGCTTCAAACTCGCCCTGACTGTTCCTGATAGGAAGTTACAGGTTTATCTGTGGCAAAAAATGAGAATAATGTAATAACTGCAGAATCATGACTATATCAAAAAATATTTCCTTCCCGCATCCATCTGATGGTTGCAGAAATAGGACATTATAGTCTTGTCTTGTGCAGACCCTGAGCAAGCAGAGAATGCTGGGTAATTTCAGCTCTGAAGAATATTCAGGGCAACCATGTACAGGATATAATTTAGGATTAGTACAAGATAAATAATGTATGTACATGTACATAGTGACACCACTAGCAGGATACTGAGTACAGTTCTGAAGTATAATAGAGACTGTAACTCAGGATCAGTATAGGCTAAGCAATGTCATATTGGGCGAATTTATTAGTACTGGTGTCATCTACTATGCCAGTCTTAATGAAATCCCCCATGACACAAGATGTTCATGAATTATCAAGAGGCCCTAGCCTCTCTATACTTCTAGCACACTCCCATACTCTATATCTGTTTCCCCGACTGGTGTAGATTTCTGGTACAACTTTCGGCAACTTAGACAATATTAGTAAATCCGGGTATAAAGTGGTAGTGTAGAGGATCCCACCGAAGTCGAGAAGATAACACTTGACAGCTGTCACCCCTTTTCAAGGGTTATGACTGAAAACTTTAATGTGTGTCCAAAAAGCATAAGATACAATTATTTATATACAATGGTTGAAAAGTAAAATGAGGCAGTTGCCCATAGCAACCAATCCAGTTGTCAGCTGGCCAAGGCCCTTTTGAAAATGAAAGTTCTGATCTGACTGTGCCCTACCAGATACCGACAGATAAAAATAAAGTACCCGCTGCTGCCCAGGTATAAAGTGTGGGTCCAGGGGATCCCACCCACATCAGGAAGATCAATGGGAGTGATTTATGTAAAATGGGGAAACAAAAATGAAAAGCAGTTGAAAAGTAAAATGAACTGATGTCACTTGTCATCTGTCCAAGGCCCTTTTGAAAGTGAAAGCACTAAAGTGATTGGTTGTTATAGACAACCACTCTACTGCACCTTCCCATGTAGGATTATGTAGTAAAGTTCATGACTTTCTGCTGGCATATAAAAATGAAAAAAGTAGATACCCGTAGACAAAAGCCAATTTTCCACTGATATAAATAACATACCTTTGTTATGTATGTCACTTTTGTAAATTTGGAGAAAAGCAACTTTGAAGTCTTATGCAAATGCATCAGTTGGTGCACTGGGGGCGGGTCATCAGTCCTGGGAGCGGCTGTTTTTGCTGCTTAGCAGTCATAGCAATGGGAGGATCAACTCCCACTGCAAGTTTTGGTGCAGGCAGGAGGTGTTAGTGGCCTGAGCAGCAAGAGAAGTGCTCCAGGGAACTGATGGCCACCCCCAGTGCAACAACTGCCTCATTTGCATAATACATAATCTACATAATCTACAAATTTGACATACATAACAAAGGTATATTATTTATGACTGTAATATGTTCTGTAATATGGTGTTGACAGTTGAGTATGCTTGGGGGAAGTGATAGACTGCCTTTATTTTTATTGTGTACTAGAGATGGGCGAACCTCACGAAATTCATTTCAACAAATATTCGCAAGACTTGTCCCTCCAGCTCGTTTCAGGCCGAACTTGTCGCGAACTAGAAGTGTGATCACTATTCTGCATCCTTCCAGCATCCGACGCTTCCCCGGAAAAAATCCGGTTCTATCTGAATCAGTTTGTTCATCCCTAGTATGTACATTATTTATTTTTATTTATTAATAGTTTATTAGGTAGTTGGATCAGTTAGTTATTATAATTATAATATAACTAATATTATTGTCTTGTCTTTGGTATATATTTTTATATATTGTGTAAGTAATACAGTAAGGCCTTATTTATATCTGTATATTTTTGCAATACATTATTATATCTGTTTATGACGTACATGTGTTTATTCAGACGTCTCTACAGACTGAAGTTTCACAACAAAACAATGGAAGCACGTGTCACATCAATAAAAGTTTAGGGGTCCATGAAAAAAAAAAACAGTTTCATCAGTCTTTCATGGACCCAGGCATACAAAATGTAGAAAATGAAACAAAAAAAAAAAAAAGGGAAAAGCAGATCGACCATGGCCAGCACAACCACCTATAAATGAGCAGGGTGGGGTGCTGTCCGTGAATAGCAAGGACCTCACACATCCTAATGCCATGAGGCCGAAGTGTGTACAGTCATGGCCAAAAGTTTTGAGAATAATACAAATATTAATTTTTACAAAGTCTACTGCTTCAGTTTTTCTAATGGCAATTTGCATATACTCCAGAATGTTATAAAGAGTGATCAGCTTAACAGCAATTACTTGCAAAGTCAATATTTGCCTAGAAAATGAACTTTATCCCCCAAAACACATTTCAACATCATTGCAGCCCTGCCTTAAAAGGACCACCTAACATCGTTTCAGTGATTGCTCCATTAACACAGGTGTGGGTGTTGATGAGGACAGGGCTGGAGATCAATCTGTCATGATTAAGTAAGAATGACACCACTGGACACTTTAAAAGGAGGCTGGTGCTTGCCATCATTGTTTCTCTTCTGTTAACCATGGTTATCTCTAAAGAAACATGTGCAGTCATCATTGCACTGCACAAAAATGGCCTAACTGGGAAGAGTATTGCAGCTAGAAAGATTGCACCTCAGTCAACAATCTATCGCATCATCAAGAACTTCAAGGAGAGAGGTTCCATTGGTGCCAAAAAGGCTCCAGGGCGCCCAAGAAAGACCAGCAAGCGGCAGGACCGTCTCTTAAAAGTGTTTCAGCTGCGGGATTGGGCTACCAGCAGTGCAGAGCTTGATGAGGAATGGTAGCAGGCAGGTGTGAGTGCATCTGCACGCACTGTGAGGCGGAGACTCTTGGAGCAAGGCCTGGTCTCAAGGAGGGCAGCAAAGAAGCCACTTCTCTCCAGAAAAAACATCAGGGACAGACTGATATTCTGCAAAAGGTACAGGGAGTGGACTGCTGAGGACTGGGGTAAAGTCATTTTCTCTGATGAATCCCCTTTTCGATTGTTTGGAACATCTGGAAAACAACTTATTCGGAGAAGAAGAGGTGAGCGCTACCACCAGTCTTGTCTCATGCCAACTGTAAAGCATCCTGAAACCATTCATGTGTGGGGTTGATTCTCAGCCAAGGGAATCGGCTCTCTCACAGTCTTGCCTAAAAACACAGCCATGAATAAAGAATGGTACCAGAATGTCCTCCAAGAGCAACTTCTCCCAACCGTCCAAGAGCAGTTTGGCGCTCAACAATGCCTTTTCCAGCATGATGGAGCACCTTGCCATAAAGCAAAGGTGATAACTAAATGGCTCAGGGAACAAAACATAGAGATTTTGGGTCCATGGCCTGGAAACTCCCCAGATCTTAATCCCATTGAGAACTTGTGGTCAATCATCAAGAGACGGGTGGACAAACAAAAACCAACAAATTCAGACAAAATTAAAGCATTGATTCTGCAAGAATGGACTGCTATCAGTCAGGATTTGGTCCAGAAGTTGATTGAGAGCATGCCAGGGAGAATTGCAGAGGTCCTGAAGAAGAAGGGTCAACACTGCAAATATTGACTTGCTGCATTAACTCATTCTAACTGTCAATATAAGCTTCTGTTACTCATAATATGAATGCAATTATATTTCTGTATGTGATAAAAACATCTGACAAACACACATAAAAACCAGAGGGCAGCAGATCATGTGAAAATATAATATTTGTGTCATTCTCAAAACTTTTGGCCATGACTGTATATAAGCTTGTATATATTGTATTATACATTACAGGAGAGGGAAAAAATATTCCATGTTATATATGTGTATAATGTGTTACGTTGTCCTATGGTGTTAGCCTACATACACATGAATGATGGATAAAATGGCTGTGAAAAACTGACTTTTTCACAACTGTTTTGCATCTGTAATTGGTAAAAATAAAACAACCTATTTTTTGACAGTCCACAAAACAAACGGTCATGTGTATTTTCACTGTTGTGTGAATCTAGGCTTAGCCCCCTTGCAGACGACCATATGTCTGGTCAGTGTGCTATCCGGGTTTTTCCCAGATAGCACACTGACCCATTCATTTCTATGGGCCCGTACATATGATCGTAAATGACACGGTCACATGTGCGGGCCGACAGTCTGGGCCGCAAAATATGGAACAGGTCCTATTCCTGTCCGAGGAAGCATGGCCGGTGCACAGGTGGCACACGGGTGACATCTATGTGTCGCCCATGCGTCACCCGTGCCGTTCATTCACAGCCACCGGTTAGCATATGGTCGAGTGCAACTGGCTTTAGTCTGTATAATTATGTTAGGTTCCTTAAAATAAAAGGTCTACAGGCTGTAACTTAGGGTCAGAACAGGAAATGTAATGTACAAAGTGACTCCACCAGCAGAATAGTGAGTGCAGCTCTGGAGTAATAATACAGGATGCAACTCAATATATTATATATGAGACCTGTGTAGTGATGAGAGTTCTCTTAAAAAGGCACAGATGCAGCTCATTGTTACATAAATTACTGTGTGAAGCGCCGTGTAGTGGTGCCACAGCACATTACAGGGAGCTGAACCATCGCTCTTGAGGAAAGACCACAGACCCGCGTGTCTCAGCCTGAGAGAGGAACAAATGAGTGTGACTGTTTATTGCATTCAGTGACAAGTGCTGCTTGTTTTGTGATGAGAAGCGGCACCTTCTTTCCTGGTAACTACCTCAGGAGAAAGCGATAAATTACGAGGATATAAAATCTATATCTTTCTCATTAGCTCAGTGATCGCAGGTTCCAGGCATCGTGCTCGGCCTCGCTGTGTCGACAACATTTATTTATGATAATGGTTGAATCAGCCAATTTCTTTTGGGGGATTTAGTCACAAAATGAAGAGAGCGTAGGAGGCACTGGTAAAAAACCTTAGAGCGGAATAATTCTACCTGGATGTAATGAATAGTGGTAGTAAGTATCGTTTACTGCTCTAAATGTATAACAAACGACCAGGATGATTACCAGACTTATATACTGTTGGTATACAGTCCCAGTACTGGCGTTACTCCCATCAATGGCTCTGAATGTACAAAAAAGGGGGCCCAATGCGCCACCACTGTTCACCCCACTTTAAAGGGAATCTGTCAGGGCAATTTGGGACACTAAACCACCCACACGTCCATATGGACCTGGGGTTTAGTGTTCCAAATCACCCTGTTATAAAGCAATCCATGGCCACATTAACGATAAAAAAGCTTTATACTCACCCTGCCGCTGTACTCCCCACTCCTGCGCAGTTCTTCAATGAAGCCAAAGGAGTACACCTCGGCTTCGGTGCGCATGCCCCGTACCTCCAGCAATTGCACAGTGAAGCCGGGGGGGCCATCTTCGGCTTCACTGAAGAACACCACAGGCGCCAGGAGGCGTGCCAACAAAGAAGCTCATGAATAAGCTGGACTTTTCTTGGCCGAACAGCATACATCGGACCCTTCTCTAGGTAAGTATAAAGGTTTTTTTATTTTTAATGCGCCTGTGGATTGCATTACAACAGGGCGATTTGGGACACTAAACCCCAGGTCTATAAGGATTGACCTGACAGATTCCCTTTAAGTCTGTAGGCTATGAAAGAGTGGATCGCTGGCACAATCAGCACAATAGCGTCATCATGCCATCTGAGCCAGGCCATGACAGACAGGCCAAAGGTCAGAAGAGGAGTAAGGGGATCACTGCATCGCAGGTGGTGACAGAGACGTTTGTGTTGGGAATTATACTATGTGTGGGACCAGTAAGAAGTCATTATACTCTATGGGGGGAGGCACTGTGGCAACACTGTACTGTTTAGCATACTGTGTGGGGGCACTGGGGGGGCATTATACTGTGGAGAGCAACTAAAGTGCATTAAACTGTATAGAGGAGCACTGAGGGTCAGTATACTGAGTATAAGGGACCACTAAAGGGGCATTATACTATGTATAGGACCACTGTGGGAGCATTATACTGTGCACAGTCCTCTGAGGGGGCATTATTTTGTGGACCATGAGAGACATTATGCAGCATCCCAGAGGCTGCTGCTTTAATTTGTTTGTCTTTTGTGCCTCTGGGATTATGTTGGTATGTTCCGTTCTATGTTAAATGTGATTGTTATGCAGCTATCCTCCGTATTTTACCCCCTGCATTGTTCAAACCTTGCCTTAGTTAAGCCCTGGCCTATCACAGACCACTGGGTGGGGTTGTAGAGAGACCTAGTCTCCCCGGCGACGGTTGATCTTCAGTCAAGTGTGTGCAGTTAGCTGGAGAAGGTGTGCAGAGTATCCTTGCCACCAGCTTCTGGACTGAGGCCCAACAGTCAGCCTTACAGCCTTCGAGGAGGGATATCATCAGCCCCAGGCTCATACAGAGAAGCCCTGAGCAAGGGAGAGAAGGTGTCTAAGCTGTTGGACATTTTCGGTGCCGTGCCAAGAGGAGCAGGAGAGGACCCTGACAGGAGGATCATGTTCGGGCCTAGTCTACAGGTAACCAGAACCCTGCCAGGACTCCCAGTGACTCCATCCCCAGTATACCTGGCTGGGAGAGGCATGAGAGGTGGACTATTTTATAGAGCCTGTAACATCCCTGGGCGCCCTCCTAGAACCAAGGCTGGGGGAATTGGACTTTGTACTACTACCCCCATTTGGAAGTTGCCGTTTACCTTTGTTCCAGTTGTTACAATAAAAACTGTTCCTGGTTCAACTGTTAACACTGGCTGCCTGAGTTGTGCCTACACTAACATCAGGGCCCTTCTGACCTACACCACACTGGCTCAGAGAGGAGAGGTCCCTTCTTCAACTAGAAGCGCCCTGGGGGAAAGAACTACTACCACCACTATCCAGTAGTGCTGCAGGACCCCCCTTGACTTTGTCCGGCCCAGGAGTGGGACTGGAGTGGTTGGTGAGTGTGCTCGGCCTAGTAGGTGGCACATCCTCAGCCACTACAACTCCCATCCTCCAGTCTCCTCCATCTGGGTTGCGGCAATTATACTGTGTGCAAAGCACAAAGGGAGCATTATACTGTGTCAGGGCACAAAGGGACTGGGTGGAGTCAGAAGGGGCATAGGTTGGGATAGAGGCTTGGCTTAAGACAAATAAATTTGTTTTTTTATTTGTTAAGCCATATCATATCCCCAAAGGACCCTCCCCCCTCTTTTTATTTTTTTTTTTTCCCCCCCTGACTGAAACCTTTGGGTAAAAAAGGTAGTAAAAGTGAAGCGTTATCTGTATGGCACTATTGCTGCATTAAGGATAGCTACAGGATGACATTGCTAGGTCACCAGGATTGTGGGGATGATGAAAATTATGATGAACCTAAGACGCTTATGTGGCAGAAACAAATTATGGCTGTGAAAGACTTCATAGTGGTTGACGCTGAATGAAGATGATGATTAACTAGTTCCGGACCACCCATAGATGTATGTCTTGGTGGTCCACTTCTAACCCTGCAAAGGATGATGATCATGTGCATGAATTGGCAAGGGTCAAGTGATCTTTTTTGCAACAGCACTACTATGATGAGGGGGAGAAAGAGCAACATGTCCTTGCTTTGATAACTAGGGCACATCGTGTACATATTCGGCCATTAAGGATAGAGAGGGAAATGTTCAGGGCGAGATTACACACATTCTTCTTGTTTTCCATGTCTTTTACAGGGATGCATCTAAATTGCAATGCAGTAGACATTAAATCTTTCAGTATCTTCAGGCAATATGTTTACCCTCATTGTCAGAAGAGGATAGGGCATTTCTTGACAGGTTTCTGAGAGTGGAGGAGCTGCAGGAGGCAGTGGCCAATATGGTTCCCTGTGGAACACTATAAGAAATACAGGGGCATGTTGTTTCCATATCTACTTCAGGTCTTTATTGTGGTGCTGAGTGGTAACTCTTTGCCCCAATCTATGAAGGAGATTATTGGTTTAGCCTTGTTAAAATGACTCCCTTCGGGCTCCCATACTTGCACAATAGAGATGGAGTGTCATCTACAGCACAAAGCCGGGACTCCGGCTCTTTTGCGCATGCGCAGGCATACGTCACAGAAGGAGGAGGAGCCATTCTCCTCAGGAGGAAGTATGGAAGGAAGAGAGGTAAGTATGATGGGGTGGAAGGGGGAGTAGTAGTGACGTTCCGTTTCCGAAAACTGGGAAATGGATCATCACCAGATAATCAGAAAATTGGGATATGGATAACTATCCAAATTATGTAATTTAGAAAGTAGGCGGGGGAAGGGTGTTTAGATTAGTGCAGAATTTTATATTTATCCTGGACAATCCCTTTAATCTCCAGTTGCCAATAGATAACCCAGGAGATAGTGTCATTTACTCGTTGGACACTGATAAGGTGTTTGACAGCATTGAATGGGATTACCTTTGGGCTGTTTTACTCTAGGTTCACACCTGTGCTTGGATTTCCATTCTTCGGGTCTGCTTGGGGTCCCGAAAAACGGAAATCTAATTCAGTTAAAAAGTGATTACCCACAGAAACCCACAGACCCCATAGACCATTTCAACATTTGTTTACATGTGCAATATTTGTGGGGTGGGATAGGAAAGGGTGTTTTCCTTGTTTTTATGTGTTTTATATACTGGAAAAGTCTCAATAAAACCAGTTGATTTAATTAAAAATAAAAAAGACAAGTAATAGTAAGACACAATAATGCATCTTGTAAAATTTGTTCCGTTCACTTCTACTATTTATTTATGAAAAAGAAACGTTTACTTAGGCCTGTAATACTAAAACTTATTCCACAAAAATTGTCTCTGTAAGCTTGTAGAAATTTAAATGATCAGAAACCATTGCTTATGACAATATATCATTACAGGAGGGGGTGTGTATACTTTACAAAGCCTTGTATAATAGGCATCAACTGTGGTACTATAGCCCTCATTACTGCTTATTACATCGATCGATTCCAACTAGTTCCTTTTTGTTTTTTTGTGTCTGTTTTCCTCTGCCGCCATCTTCCTTCTATTTTTCAAGCCAAGTTTCTATTACCCCTTGGGCATAACAAGGATCAACAGTTTTCTTTGTATTAGATTGTGTTTCATCCTCGCAACAGTTTTCTATGTGATTTGACAACTGCTGAGTCTTCTCTGTTCTCGCCACAATACTCAGGAGCCGTGCGCTTTCTTTTTTCCTGACGCGTAAAATAACGGAAATGAAAGTAACAAATAATAGATGATTTAGTGGAAAGAGCAGAATCTGTAGCTGACTGCTGGACACTGCCATCCCCAAGAGCTTCTCATCTGATCTACATCA
Source organism: Leptodactylus fallax (assembly GCA_947044405.1). Taxonomy (NCBI): domain Eukaryota; kingdom Metazoa; phylum Chordata; class Amphibia; order Anura; family Leptodactylidae; genus Leptodactylus; species Leptodactylus fallax. Next base: position 43,212 of record CAMRHE010001515.1, on the reverse strand, counting down.
TTTGTTTTATACGTTCCAAACATAAATAAAAACAAACAAAAATCGATTGTAACTGGCGGATGATGGAAGCTGCAGAGAGAGCGCAAATATGTGGCAGATAAAGGAAACTGCAGAGAGAACACAAGAACGTGGCGGATAATGGAAGCTGCAGAGAGAGATCATGGCGGATAATGGAAGCTGCAGAGAGAGAGGAGGTGGCGGATAATGGAAACTGCAGAGAGAACACAAGGACGTAGTGGGTGAGGGAAACTGCAGAGAGAACGCGAGAACGTGGTAGATAATGGAAGCCGCCGGGAAAACGCAAGGACGTGGCAAATGATGGAAGATAAAGAGAGAACACAAGGACATGGTGGGTGATGGAAGCTGCAGAGAGAATGTGTGGAATATTGCAAATGATGGAAGCTGAAAAGAGAATGCAAAGTTTTGATGGGAGATGGAAGCTACTGAGAGAATGTGAGAATGTGGTTGATAATGGAAGTTGTGATAGGCCCTGAATTGTATAAAGAAAGGGCCGGGGCCTGAGTGGCAGGAATACATTATTTATTTTTTAAAGAAATGTTGACGTGGGAAGGATGTCAGAGACGGGGGGGGGGGGGGGGTTAGAGAGTATATAAGTCTTGGAGTGCACGTAGGCAGGGTTCTTACCTTTCTGCCATCTTGGTGAGAAGTACTGGAACGAAGACCCCGTGGACATGGAGGACACGATGGAGAAAATCAACCTGGAGCGCATCGCCCGTCAGGGTTCTGTATGGCTGGAAGCGGTGCTGGAACGGAGCCGGAGTTCTTCTCTTCCCGTGGCTGCTGCTCATTCTGCTGCTCCTGGTCCGGTGACAGGGAGGCCGTGGCGGGAATCGAAGCCCCCCCCCTCGCCTGAGTCCTAGCCCGCTCCGTGGTGCTAACCGTACTACTCCCTCCTGCGCTGTTTCTCGCCGGTCTGCTTCTGCAACTGGGCGGACCGCATGGGAAGGGAAAATGGCCGCGCTCAGCGGGGTGCCCAAAGTCCCACCTGGCAGGGCTGATATGGTCCTGGCCGGTTCCCAGCGGCAGGTGGGGGGGGGGGGGGTGGGAGCGGGGATCTCACCAGCGGGCTCCCTCAGCTCTGGCTGGCGTACCTGTCTCCTGCACAGACCTCTCTGCCGTTGGAGTCTGCTGGAGCTCACAAGCAGCCTGCGCAGGATGATTTTTTGCTGATGCCAGCAATTTTTCTGGAGGGAGGGGGAGGAGAACCCAGGGCCAGGTCATCTTTATCCTTGGATGGGGGGCTGGCTGCTGGATATGCCATGCCCCATGCAAGACAGCTTCCGCCTGCTACTCAGCGTTCTGCTGGTACCACTCCTGGGTCTCTCCTGGGGGGTTACGTTGAGGGGGATGGGTCCAGGGGGTGCTCTGCTGGTTTGTCGGTGATGCGGCCTAATCTCTCCTCTCTTTTTGAGTCTTCATCCACAGATGGTAGCGGTCATCTTCGGTGCAGAAGGAAGCACTCATCGCAGCGGCGCTCCCACGGCAGGGGCGGCCGCCGAAGGAGGAGTGATTGTCGACGGCGTCGTTCCCCGCGCAGTCAGTCTACCTCAAGATCATCGAGTCGCCATGCCAACAGCCGGAGGGACAGTCAACTGCCAGGCGGGTCTCGCTCCTCTTCTTACTATCATTCTAGAAAGGAAGAGGCCAGAGCGTCTGAGAGAGCTTCTTCAGAGTTGGTTCATCGCTCACTGGATCGGCCCTCCTCAGCGGTTTCATCTCCACTGCCGCCAGCCCAGACGTCGGACGCGGCGAAGGGTGGTGAGTACGCCGGTTCGCCGGTACCTCTATCCGTTCCAATTTCTGCTATCGGTGATTTTGTCTCTTCCTTAAAGCGTATGTTAGATGGCCCTCCAACGGTTTCTTCCGTTAATACTGGTTTCGCCTTTTGTGATTCCATTCAGAAATTACACGGCAATTCCGTCTGGTGGCGTTACGAAGAAGAGTTTCGTTGGCACCTGGCTCTGAATCCGTCCATTGGTTGGGCCTCTAAGGCCACCGATGTGTGGATTCAGCTTATCCTGTCACAACGTCCGCAGTGGCCGTTTCAGAGTGGAGCAGACGGATCAGGTGCTCAACCTGGCTCGGCGGCCCCCAAGCCCAATGGGGCATGTTGGCTGTATAATGAAGGGCACTGCCGCTTCTATGCTACATGCCAATTGAAACATAAATGATCCATCTGTGGAGGGACACATTCAGCGTTGCGGTGTTTCCTTTGTCAGCGACAGCCTGCCAAGGTGGGTGTCGCTGGCGGCGCAGAGAACGTCGGTGAACGGCCCGTGGCTCCACCTGTGGTTAGATCGGTACCCTCGGAAACAGGAAGCAAGCCTGCTTAAAGACGGTGTTTACCATGGGTTTTACATACCGCGTGAATATTCGTCTGTTTTGTTGCTGTCTCCCAATTTAAAATCTGTTTGGGACAATGTTGAGTTAGCTTGGGAAAAGGTTATGAAGGAAGTCGAGTTGGGTCGTATGGCGGGTCCTTTTGATGACCCGCCTCTGCCTAATCTGCGGATTTCTCCCTTGGGCCTGGTTTCCATTTGCTGGGTTGCATAGTTGCTAATAGGTTTTACGTGGATATGTGCTTGTCCATGGGTTGCTCCATCTCTTGTTACTATTTTGAGGTGTTTAGCTCCTTTTTGGAGTGGATGGTACGGTTTGAGACGGGCGTCCCATCGGTATTGCATTATCTTGATGATTTTTTGTTCGTTGGCCCTGGGGGTTCGTTGGTTTGTGCCTGCCTCTTGCATACTTTTCTTGTTCTTATGGGGAATATTGGGGTCCCGCTGTCAGAGGAAAAGACGGAAGGCCCAACAACTAAGTTGTCTTTCTTGAACATTGAACTGGATATGGTGGACATGGTTTTTCGGTTGCCTGAAGATAAGGTTGTGCGACTGGTGTCCATAGATCAGTTCGTGCATGCGAAGAAAGTGTCTTTACAGCAGATGCAGAGTTTGTTGGGTCTCTTGAATTTCGCATGCAGAGTCCTGCCCAATGGCAGGGTTTTCTGCAGGCGTTTGTCTTTAGCTACTAAAGGGGTCCTGATGCCTCATCATTTTATATGTATTACCCGTCCCCTCAGAGATGATCTCTTGACTTGGCAGTCCTTTTTAGCTACCTTTAACGGTCAGACTCTTTGTCAAGGGGAGGAGGTTGTTAGTGGAGATTTGCATCTGTTCACTGACGCAGCGAGTAGTGATGGTTTTGGGGCGATTCTTGGGGATGCTTGGTGTCGAGATGTTTGACCACTTTCCTGTGTGGAGCCGGGTCTGGTGAGGAATCTGGCTCTCCTAGAATTGTTCCCGATTGTTGTGGCTGTAGAGCTTTGGGGTTCGGGTATGGCGAATCGAAGGATTTGTTTTTGGACGGACAATATTGCTTTTGTACAAGTCATCAATAGTCAGTCCTCTTCTTCTTTCCCGGTTTTGGCATTGTTGCGCCATCTTGTTCTTCGCTGTTTGCAGCATAATATTTGGTTTAGGGCAAGACATGTGCCGGGAGCGCATAATTGCATTGCTGATGCTCTGTCCCGTTCCGATTTTCAGGTGTTTTGTGAGCTACACCTGACAGCAGAGGCAGTCGGTACAGCTTGCCCGGACTGCTTATGGAACCTGGTCAGGAGCGTCTAGTTGAGTTGGTGCGTAGCTCCGTATCCGAGGCCACCTGGCGGAGCCACGGGACTGCATGATCTTCTTGGCTGTCCATCTCTAGCAGTATCATACCCGCTGATGACTGTCTTTTGTTGGTGGTCACGCTTGATTTTTTTGGCGCAGTTGGGGCGTAGGGGTGCTTCGGCAAACGTGGCTCAAAAGAGTTTAGCTGGAATTGCGTTTATGCTTAAGCTTTTTGATCGGCGCGATATTACAAAGCATTTCATGGTTCAACAGGTGGTTAAAGGGTGGAAGAAGGTGTCTGTGGGTGTGGATTCTCGGCGCCCGGTGTCTTTCAGTCTGCAGTGCCATTTGTGTGCAATTTTAGATGTCATATGTCGTGACCGTTATGAAGTTTTGTTGTTTAGGACGGCCTTTTTGATTGCCTTTTTTGCCGTGTTGCGGGTTGGGGAATTGTTGAGCAGGAGTCGTTTTTGTCCCGGGGGTCTTTCAGTTGGGGATGTGGTTGTTTTGGGTGAGGAGTTTAAGATTGGTGTTAGGAAATCCAAAACGTATGTTTTTGGCTGGGGTAGTTGGGTGACTGTAAAAGCCTTAGGCTCCTCTTATTGTCCAGTGTGGGTCATTAGGGAATTTGTCTTGCGTCGTCCTGAGTCTTCTGTCTTCCTGGTGCATGCCTCCGGTTTGCCTCTTACACGTTTTCAGTTTGCTTCAGTTTTTCATGCATGCTTGGTTGAATTGGGTTTGGATCCAAAAGAGTTTGGTACCCACTCTTTTCGGATTGGCGCAGCGACTATGGCTGACGCTTGTGGTTTAGGTGAGAATGCTGTAAAGCGATTGGGCAGATGGAAGTCGGATTGTTATAGGACGTATATACGCCCTGATCTGCATACTCAATGATTGTTTGTTTTGTTTCTAGTTTTCTATTACTATGTTTTGTTTCGTTTTGTGTCTTTTCAGGATCCAGTCTCCCTTTTGTGTGGATATTTGGGCACTCATATATTTTCTGAGCCGAGCGCAGAGCTGCGGTTCGTCCTGGTGGCGTGTCTCTTGGGTTCTCCTTCGCTGAGGTACACTGGTGTGGTCGTCGCAGCTTGAGGTGGCATCAGATCTTGCCGGAGCTCGTATCGGTTCGTGGTCCTGCCGTTGTCCTTGTCCACGCTGGGGGCAACAACCTTGGTCGGGTAAAATTGGCAGAGCTGATTGCTTTGATTAGACAGGATCTTCAATGGGTCTCAGTATTCTTCTCTGACGTGGTGTTAGTGTGGTCCGAGATGGTGCCACGGCAGGTGTGGAGGGGTGCCAGGAACCCCCTGGCTATTGAAAGATCGTGGAAAGTCCTGAATGTTCGGATCTCTAAGTTTGTACGATCCCTTGGTGGTGTAGTGGTTCGTCATCAGGAATTGGAGGGTGACAACAATAATCTGATGGGGTCCTACATATTCTTGCTAGGGTTGCAGGAAGGGCTTGAGAAGGCTTTGGTTTTGCTGGGTGGGGAAGGTCACAGGCAGTTGTAGGGGGTACACTGCCAGCTCCATGGCGGGAGAACATGCCCAGAGGAAATATGGAATATGAAAGTAGGTCCCACATGCCCGCTGCTTCACAGCGGGACATTCGGAGAAGAGTTCTTGGAAGACTGGAAAATTTGTCATGGGCATGGTTATCTTTGTGGTATTCTATTTGTTAGTTTTGGCGTTAATAAAGCTGTGGCCAACCCCACAATTTACCCACATACAGGTTTAATGTTTTTCATTTAAGGTTATACGGAGATAATTGGTATCACCATTTAGGTGGAGTGACCGTCAGAGTTCACTCAGTCCAAAGGAAACACAAAGTCATGGCAAATCATGAAAGTTGTAGAAAGAACGCAAGGACATGGTGGGTTATGGAAACTTTAGAGAGAATGCAAGGACATGGCAAACGATAGAAGCTGCAGAGGGAACGCAAAGACATGGTGGATGATGGAGGCTGAAGAGAGGTTGTGAGTACATGACAAATGATGGAGAAGAGAAAACACAATTATGTGGTGGGTAATGAAAGTTGCAGAGAACAACAAAGGCGATGGTGGACAATGGAAACTGTGGAAAGAGCTCAAGGATGTGGACAATGATGAATGTGAGAATGTGGTCTACAAGGGAAGCTAAAGCTAAAGTGGAAACGAAAGGACATGGTGGGAGATTAAAGTTGCAGAGAGAAAATGAGGACATTGTGATAATGGAAACTACACAAAGAATGCAAGAACAATAAATATGCAAAAAAAAAAATTGCAAGGGCATGGTGGAAAATAGAAGCTGCTAACAGAACACTTTGGATGACGAAAGTTGGAATGTTGTCACGGATGATTTTAACCTACAGAGATAATGCAAGAATATGATTGATGATGTAAACTGCAAAGAATATGTGAGGTGGATTATGGGAACTTCAGAGACAGTGAGAGAACATGGTGGATAATGTAATGATGGAGAAAATGCAAGATCATGGTGGATAACATAGGCTGCAAAAAATTGGAAGTATATGGCAGAACATATGGCAGTAAAGATAAAGCAGTGGCATATCAGGGCAACTTTGGCCAACTTCTCTCTATCCCTTTCTCTCTCTGGAGATTCTGCATATTGTAGTTTTAGTTAGTTGACATCCAGCTTTCCCAGGAACAGATATAACTAACAATGTCTGATTAGAATTCATAACAGTTTGATAAAAGATGATGACTCCAGGACTGATAGTCACTGAATGCTGCTACATGCTGTGCACATCTGATTACAAATTGTGTATTTTGTCTGCCAGCCTCTTCCTGCCTCATTCTTTCGGTCATGGTTTCTGCTTTGCCTTCATCCGGCTGGCAGCGAGGACATCACCTCATTTATAAACACATGGTCGCCATGATATCATGTTTACAGACAGAGAACAAATTCCTCCCTGTCAGTAAGATGAGTTGGGTGATAAGTCCCCCCCCACCAGATATGGTGCCGGCTCCGGGCGCTCCCAGCGTGAACATGAATAATCTTACTAGGGGAAGCTGCCAATCTCCCTGAATATTTTTGGCATTTTAAAATAAGAAACAGAAAGCGTTCCAGATCTTTTCAGGATCGAGAAGTCTTCATATAACCTGCCAAGTGCGGCCTCCGCTGAATAGCCAGGATACGGCTGAGGCTCAAGTGAATGGCGTCATATTGAAGCTGCCACATCTCATTGTGTCTCATGTGCATGTTGGCCAATCAGAATCTGTGCTGCAGCGTCTTTGCTCCCCCAAGGGGCACTTTTTGTAATTTCCCCTTTTCTTGGCTAGTTACAGAGGTGTCAGAGTGAGGCATATTCTGGATATGGGCCTGGGTGTTATGTACTGGCTGTGAAATTGTCCAAATGACAAACAGAAGACATAGTGTCCTGACCCTATGGGAATGGTACATCTCGGGTCATATATCAATTGCAAGATACTGAACCTGCAACAAATTTGTTACAAGTTAAACTAGAGACAATTTTCTATCTACATGCAATATGTATGACAGCAGACAGCGACTGTTTAGCAATACCTCCTTATTTGAAGTCATATGTTTATGAACATATGTGAAACACCCATTTTAAATTCCGTTGCATTTGCTCCATTTTTCTTAGTCATGCTTGACACTTGAAGCCCACTGCACCGCCAATATCACGTAAAGGAGTGTTCTCACGAAGGATATTTAAGCATTATCCACAGGATAGGCTATAGAAGTCTGATCGCTGGTGGGTGTGTGTGTGTGGGGGGCAACTACTGGACCAATCACAAAAACAGGGCAATGGTTCAGTGATATGTATGGTCCACCACTGCTCCATTCACTTCTATTGGTTTGCAGCAGATCTCCATCCCAAAAGTGTTACAGAATTGAAAGGGGGTGTGGCTAAGTGAAGTCCTAAACCATGCTTTTTTATTAAATATAATATATTTATTAACAACGTGTGCCACCAATTTTGTTGCAAAAACATTTCTAACAAAATGTAATGTTAACCAATGATGGAGTGTGTGATGATGAGAGACCTCCAGTTAAGTATTTCTGCTGTAATGTATTACTACCGATCCATATTACTACACAGTGGGGTATGGTGCTTAGTATCAAAAATAGTGGGGCTAGAATGCGGTCATTCTACTCTGTAACCAAGTCCCATTGTTCTGTCCCTGACGCAATTAGCATACCTGTGCTAACCCTCTTATCATCACGGGGGGGGGGGCATCCTAGAGATGTGTATTGGTAGGCTGTAAGCAAACTCAACCCAGACTCCTGGTCTGCAGCCTGCTACAGATCAAAAGGGATATGGTTTTATGGCCATATCTTCCCCGGGGGACCTCATACAGGCACCCCGATAAAATCCCCAGATGCACCCAGTCAAGGCTCACCTTTGAAGCCCACAAAAGTCACGGTTCAAAGCCCCGAAAAGGTCCAGACACTGATCTCCTTACCCAAAGGGGATTGAGGTGTCACCCTTGAGGTCTACACGATGGAGATCTCACCACGAACCCTATCATACCGCCTGCCTGACTCTCCAGTAATCGGGCGAGGAAATATAACAAAAATATGATTCTGAGGGATTTAGAAAGGAGGGAGGGGTCCTCCTCCTGGTGACATCACTTAGGGAGGAGGAACCTTTTTAGTTAAAAGTTCTCAGAGCAGGAAGAGTGGTCTTTTTGGTTTTTTTTTGTTGTTCCTGAAGGAGATGGGAGGGGAGGTCATGGTGCAGACTCCAAGCATGTGGCCTAGACATGCGGCCTAGCATTGAGGCCTGAGACTCTTTGTTATCCTGGAAGAGATGTAACAGCATGTAGGGGACACATGCTCTGTAGCTTGCTTAAGGAAGAACCCTGAAGCCTACCATATGGGCTCTGAGAAACAGACTATCTACTTGTTCTGGAAATTTGTCTTCTTCTGCTGAAAGCCACCGGGATAGCACTGCCCGGAGTCTAGAGGTGCGGCTACTGGAATAACATGCCCGGACGCATGCTTTTGGACTAAATTTAAGTACACGCCCTGAGCTCAACATCCGGAGCCCAGAGAACCAATCACAGGCTTGTATTGGTAATATTTCCTTTTCTTCTGTTCATTCCTATTTTTATTTTGTGCACCGTGTCATGTTGCTTTCCACTTATATTTGCTTGCTAACCGCTACATGTATTCTCTGTATGTGTTAAGTGTCTAGTACTGACCCTTTTAGGGGTTAATAAATATATAAAATTTAGAAAGCTCGTTTCGTATTATCCTATGGGCCCAGAACACTCACTGGAGGTGGGTGTGAGGTAATTGAAGCCATCTCAGGTGTGCCGAACGCGGGTTTCGGTAGGACGAGATCCTTCACAGAGTGGCTCCTGGTTTAGAGAAAAATATATAACATGTCTATCAAGATGCATGAAAGCCATCATACAGTATGTATCACTGTGATAAACACTGCATGTCTCCTCTAGGTTTATGATGCCATTATTTTACAGAACAAATCTGTTCTTTTGAATTTTAGTTCTTGACCACTTTCAAGAACATGTGAAAAGCCCCAAAGACTTGTTTTAAAAATGGCCATTTTTTTGCATACATGTGAATAAGGCCTTATAGATAAACTAAACACAGCAGCTCAAATTCTTATACTTGTCACAATGTAGCACTGCAGCTAAAATGTAACAGCAATCTGGTTAGCTAACAGAGAATTGTAGCAAACCCTCAGCTGTGAGAAGTATTAGGTGAAGATGAATTTCACATCGATTACTTCAAAATGTTGGGCTGGTGACATTGCAATGGATACTCTGTGCAGATGATAACTTAACCTTACTTTGCATCTTTGCCATCCTTTCTCACACTGCATCTGCCTAAGTCTGGGTTCACACTAGCATTCCAACTACATTCACAGTTTCCTTCCCTGAATCCGCTTGACCTTGCAAGCAGGACTTTTCTATCCACATTTTTCCGCATTTTTCGGGCGGAAACAGGGCCAAAGCAGGGCAGACCCCATTACAGTCTATGGGGTCGGGTAACTGCTTTTTAAACAGATTAGGTTTCCGTTCTTCGGGTCCCCAAGCGAACACGAAGAATGGAAAGCCAAAAGCTAGTGTGAACCTAGCGTAAGAGATATATCACTAACTGTACGCTGTCCAATCAGGATTGTTGTTGTGAATCACATATTAATAGTGTGCGACAAGAAAAATGCTTGTCTAATAAACACTAAATGGCCACATTACAGGGTATAGCTGCTGCCGGCATGTATATAATACATTACATACCATGGTTTTGTGTATCTGCTATGTACATACATGTGTACATAACAGATATAAGCAGGGTGGTAATGTAATGTATACCAGATTAGAAATACATTAATAGTAATATATACTAGTTATATATGTTATACTATTTATCTGTAACACATTGCCCTGTAGACTGTTCATGTCCTTTCCTTATTGTATAAACTGTATACAGAGCTGTAGTCATTGCTATGTTTATATTATATACTATAAGGTCATCCATGTGTAATACTCTGTATACAGTACATACTGTGAGGACAGTAGTGTATACACTACAACAGGGATCGGCAACCTCTGGCACGCGTGCCACTCCTGGCACGCGAAGCTGCTATTCCCCTGGCACGGCAGCGGACTCCTCACCCAGCAGTTTCGATCGGACCAAACACGTCCGAAACAAAACTGCTATTATTATACTGTGAGGTCTCTTCAGACCCCCGAGTATAATAAGCGGAGCTCCCGGGGAGTTGATGAAACATAAAAAACAACGTTACTCACTATTCCTCGCTCCGCAGCCGCTGTGTACTCTTCAGGCGCTTCTGCCTGAAGTCAGCTGACAGGGCCTCAGGTGTTACGTCTGCGCCTGTCGTCATTACACATAATGACGCAACGTGACCCCTGAGACTCAATGAGCGGCAGAAACGCCTGAAGAGTTCACAGCGGCTGCGGAGCGTGGAATAGTGAGTAACATTGTTTTTTATGTTTCATCACCTCTCTTTGCCCTCCACTTATTATACTCTGTGGTCTGAAGAGACCCCACAGTATAATAATAGCTAGTGAGTGGCACAAATTGGAATATTATAAAAGTTAGAATATTATATCGTGTGCAGGGGCTACTATGAAGGATAACACAGTGTGCTGGGGCCACTATGGGACATATACCGTGTGCAGGGGCCACTATGGGACATATACCGTGTGCAGGGGCCACTATGGGACATAATACCGTGTGCAGGGGCCACTATGGGACATAATACCGTGTGCAGGGGCAGCTATGGGACATATACCGTGTGTAGGGGCTGCTATGGGACATATTGCTGTGTGCAGGGGCCGCTATGGGACAAATAACGTGTGCAGGGGCCGCTATGGGACATAATACCATGTGCAGGGACCGCTATGGGACAAATACTGTGTACAGAGGCCGCTATGGGACATAATACCGTGTGCAGAGGCCGCTATGGGACATATGGGAAAAAGTTCCAGTGGCCTAAGAATATAGCTGCATCCAGATACATAGTGTGTTTTGACCATAAGGATGCCGCCATACGGTGCTCCTGGACACATTTACCACTAATTGGCGGCTGCACATGGACTTTCATTGCTTCTAATCGGAAAGTACAGGAGCGTCCCAGGAAATAGCAGTAAACGCATGTGTCCTAAAGCATCTTGTGGCAGCACTTCTGTGTTATGGTTTGTGGTATATGACTTTAGTTTAGGGGTCGTCAGACTTACAATTATTGACCGACACTCCGAGTACCTCATCTTTGATTTTTTTTATTAAAATTGGCACTCTGAACAAAAAAGGTTGCCTACCCCTGCACTACAATATATACTGTATATGGTGCTGTCCTCTTATTATATACTGTATACAGCGCTGTACACTTGGCTTATAGTTTGCCTTATAGTTTATAATGTGCACAATGCTGAACTAACAGTCGTGTTCAGACTATTACATGGGACATATTTATACATAGAGAGCATACAGACTTTTACATGAGATATATACATAGAGAATATAGAGGCTATTACATGACATATATAGTTACAGAATGTGTAGACTATTACATGGGGTAGGAAAGGGCAATAAACAAAACCAAAATTCAGTGGGATAACGTGGCATATAAATAGGAGACATGGCAAGTAAAAAGTGGAGTGTCCTAAAATCATCATTTATTAATTGCAATAATAAATGTGCAATTAATCATGATTTTAATTTAGGCCCTAGCAGTTGTAGACTTCATTTTGTGGCACATGTTCCTTTCAATACATTTGGAGTATCTTATTGCAGCATACTTCAGATTAAGACCCTCAAAATCTATTAGAAAGTTGTAGAATTTCCCACCATACAATTATTAGTCTTTATTAGACCAGACACCAGTCATTTCCATTCTAATATTGATATCGTCAGCTCATGTATAATGGCATGATCAGTGACCGAGCACCGGACATAAAATGAAATCCATGGGATCAGTGATCACGGGAATGATAAGAATCTTCCTGACTCCATTGTGTATTCACTCGCCCCATGTAACATCCTCCCCCTCAGCTCTGGACCTGGTTATGATGCCGATCGTTTGTCATCCCCCACAACTCACATTAATGGTATTATCCAATGGAATGATTGCTGTATAAGCCACAGGAATGGCAGCCAGGATTATAAATGGAGATTTGATTTTTTATTCTTTGCCAAAGTAATAGAGAAAACAGTGAAATGAGCTGAAAACCATTCTCACTAAATAAGTGCAAGTTCAGGGACCTTTAAATTCTACTATTAAAGGGCTGGCCAAGTTCCTATGGATATGATGGAAAAACACTAGAGGAGGGAAGACAACATGAAAGGAATACAAGTACGACATGAGGTCAGAGCCCTGATCCCTTCACATATTTGTTTCTGTGTGTTGGTATTTTTGCTGGCAGAGCAAAATTATTAACCAATGACATTAAATGCTGCAAAATAGTTGATTTGGCGCCAGACTGCAAACTTTACACAAGCAGCAGATGGAATGAGGATGAAAGAGGGTTCTTTTCAGTAACTGCAGCCAGTCTTCCCCAGTGTGGTAATAACCAGGGCTGCAGATCCGAAGGCTGAGTGATTGTTAAACCACAAAAAATCTCGCAAACATCATAGTTATTATCAGAAGTAGAAGCATTATTTCTGGTTATTGCTGGTTATAATTGGCTTCAGTGTTTTCATGCACAACTCAAGGGCAGTATAAATGTTGCTGACTGTAATATAATATAACGTCTTGCAGAAATCTGATTAATATCCACATATTTGGCTCTAGTGACCAGTGAAGGCAGGTGAAAGGAATAGTCCTTGAATCACTGTATGAGAAGTTCTGCAGCCGCCTAATAGACATAATAACTCCACTGTTATTAACAGGAATATACCTCTTAATAATTATGGGGCATCTTGGGCTGTCCAGAACTAAACTCTATGCCAGATAGAAGTGGCTGTAGATTTCAGGTATACTTTTTGCCAATTTTCTGATGTAAATTTTAATAAATGTTCCAGGTTGTTTAAGCTCCCCTAGCTTTTTGAGAAGTAGTGAATGTGGTGCAAAACCTTCAGAGACTCTCATTTTCTTTAAAACCAGAGAACTGGTTCACAGATCCTAATAAGTGTACGCCTTTGTTTTTTAGTTCTACACCATTTACACATTTCTGAAAGCTTGCTACTCTCCTTACGTACTCAGTGCTGCTGGAGGACTCTGCTCCTTCCACAATGTGACTCGTGATCTGTATTTACTAAAGATGAGCAAACCTTTCAAGATCTGTTTTGGGTTTGGATGGTTTGGGATGAAGATTCGTTTTGGTTTGAATAAGTTTGGTACAAACCACAGCTTAAATTGGCTTAAAACATACTGTATAACACTTCAAGGCTCCTAAGAACCTATCTATTCAATTTCTAGCTCAGTCAAAGTTATGTCACAGTGAAAGTGACATGTATATCTATAGAAAAAAGATTGGCAAGCAGTGGATACAAACTCCGATTTTAACCATAAACTGTGCTGCTACTCACTTTTACACATTTTAACATTTAAAAAGTACAAAATTATCCTTTTTGGGGGGAAAGCTGCTTGCCCTTGGTTTTTTAGACACACATGGCTGTTACACTGCAAAAAGCAATTGTAGAAAAAATAGCCCTTTCTGATGACTTGATCTAAGATGGAATCAGTGTTTTGCTTTTAGAATAGCAGTTTGTATGTGTTAAACAAATAAATGTTTTTCACTAACAGGACTGACTTTGTCAGTTTAAACAATGTAAAACACTATGTGGACAGTCACAGACAGTCTTAGATCAAACTGCTCTATTACAAAACAGACTTAAGAAAAGATTTGTCACTAATAGGACTGTCTTTATCAGTAAAAATTATGTTAAACACTCTGTGGACAGTCACAGATCAGACTGCTCTATTGCAAAACAGACTTAGACAAAATTCTTTAACACTCGTAAGGAGTGTGTTGATCACACTTTCTTAGCACACTCCTTACATACTCTGTGCCACTTAAATGGCATCAAGTATTGGAGTCACAGCTTCACAGAAATACAGCAGAGTTCCTGTTCACAAAAGGGATGTGCTCAGCTGACTCTGATCCTGTGATTCCAGGCTATCACTGTTGTTCACCACGCTGGCTTTCGGGAAAGTCCAGGTTAGGGCCTTTGCACATGACCAGTCCTGTCTGTGGAAAATGGTCTGCGTGTAGCTGGTGGCAGCTGGAGGAGGACATTAAACTTGGGGCAGCTGGAGGGGGACATTAATGTCCCCCTCTAGTTGCCCCCAGTTTAATGTCCCCCTCCATCTGCCCCCACGTTTTAATGTCCCCCCCCCCAACTGCCCCCAGTTTAATGTCCCCGTCCAGCTGCCCCTACGGTTTCATGTCACCCTCCAGCTGCCCCATAGTTTAATGTCTGCATCTAGTTTCCCCCACTTTAAACTGGGGCACCAGGAGAGGGACTTTATACTGTAGGGGCAATTAAGGGGAACATTATAATGTGGGGGCATATAATGTTAGGATGACTGTAGGAGAATTATACTGTGTGGGGGCACAAAGAGAAATGGATGGAAATGGACAGGGTCAATGTAGAGGACGTGGGTGGAGCTAAATTTGCCACAGCGTGCTATGCACGTATATTTTGTGGCTCTTTCTGTTCTTTGAAAGTTGGGAGGTATGTGTAACTACCAGAACAAGAAGCAGTTGGATACAATATACATAGTGCAGTCTAGAGTCAACAGCATTTACATTACTGAACCTTACACTACACAGTGAACACTATGTTGTTACAACGCCAAGAAATGCAAAGAGAGCAAAAGAATTCACATAACAGTACAAAGGCCTATCTTGAGTGAGGTCTTTATGTCAGTCCTACACTTAAGGCTACAAATGTAGAGCCACTTTATACCACTAAACACCATGCTTCTTCCACTGTGAGTTTGTGACCTCCCACAAGATTTTACAAATACTCTGGGCTGCTGTGACCCCACTTTTTCCACTATGTACAGTAAATAAGACAAATCCCAGTTAATATTGTATTGTAATATTTCCTCTGTTACAATTTTCATTAGATTCCTGTTATTAATTAGAATTCTGCAGACGAGGTTAATAATCGCATGTTCTAAGCGATTTGTGCTGACGCCACTTGAGCAGAGCATTGAGGAGAATTTGGTATTTAATAAAGTTCAGTGTAATTATCCTGCAGCGATGTGAGTGCGGCCCTGGTGAATGTGAACAGTCAGAGTGAAATGTACTTTTAATTATGGGAATTAAGCCTCTTAATGTTATTAGTGCAGGATTAGTTGCCAGCGCTTCTCTGTGACTTCACACAACATATGATGTTTACTATATGTTATTATCATATGGCATTTACTCCTGCACTAAATTTGACTCCACCACTAATTCCATTAGGAATTCAATATTCTCCCACATTCCAGTTTTTAGGAAGTTTAATAAATCTTTGCCCCCAATCCCGGAGCTGTAGTGATCCCAGAGATAACAAATTGGGAAATCTCAACGTTTAGGAGTCATATAATATTTAAACATTTTTATTTTAATTTTTCTATGGCTTGAGTGGAGACTTTACATACAGACATGTTGCTTTACTGATCCTGAGTATATACCAATCACATCCAGAGCTGTATGCACAATTCTGCTGTTAACGTTCAGGCTGCAAGACCTGCCATCTCACTACTGCTCCCTCCTGGCTCAGTGCCAGCATAGATCATACATAGCAGAAACAGTTTACTTCAGACAGTAACCAATAAGATTACAGTTTCCAGTTTTATAAAGGAAAATGGAAGCAGCAATGTGTTTGGTTACTTATTGAATGCATCTTTTCTAAATTTTCTTTGCACAAATTTTTATACATATAGTGTTTTTAAGCAACACTACATTTCCCTGAATTCAATGCAGCACTGATTAGAAATGACTTCAGCAGAATGGGGAATGCAGCTCCGGAAGTGACTGAAGTGTTGGCTGCAGTATTGCCAGAGATGTAGGGTAACTGTTGTATATATGAGAAGGAGACTGACACCTTTAAGCCCCTGTAATGAAGAGAGAATATAACCCAGGACTTGTTAATAGGGAAAAAGAAGCAGCACCATGTACAGTGTCACAGTGTATAAAGTCGTGTCCATTAGTGAATTGTCCCCCTGACGACCTTCAGATGATATTTAGCTATTTGGACACCTGTTGTCTTCATGAGATCCCATTAAAGTGGTTGCTGTGCATGTAATCCTGTCCTCTATCATCAGTGCCGCCGCTCCTTCACGGGTTTTATTGCTTTGTTTATTTTGTAAATGATGGATAAACTTTTTCTGATACCAGGCGCCAAAGCCCAGGGGACTAAAGCTTTAACCCCCATCTGGAAAAGCACATGTGGGGTTTAGCTTCATAGTATGTTACTGTGTATGTATGGATATAATGTGTCATTCACGCTTCATTCATGCTGTGCAGTAGCTGCCATATTAGTTGTCACCCAGCTTCTTCAAACACAGATACATCTGTTGTATCACAAGAAAAAAGAGAAAGCAGAAGTCTAGAGGTTGGAACCCTGTCCACCCATTACTCCTCCTTATTTTACCTTATAAAGTCATGTTACTGTGGTCAGTACAGATTCCAGAATCATTAAGCTCTGTGGACAGTGTTATGTTCTGAGAAGGTCAAAGTTGCTCATGTTACTGATGGTGGAGCGTTTATAAACAGACTGTTATATTGGTGCGCTACTGTTATGTACTGTGACCTGTGCTGATGCAATACCTGGTATTGGTCATGGTAACACCCACCATCATCCATGACTGTGCACTTCCAGTATATGAGCCTGGTTTTCAGAATCATACATTATACCAGCACTGAAACATTGTAACAAACTGTTAGGTTGTTAGGATATTAGAAATATTTGTGCTGCAGATGTGGGTAGTTTAGTCAGGATTCTCTAGACCGATACATTGTGAGAAACCCTCAGCTGTGTCAGCAGGACTAGGGCGAGTTTTCAATATGTGAATACAAACAACATCTAAATAACTTATGCCCCCCTATAAGCAGCGCAGATGACCTTTACTACTTTGCCACTCATGAGGATTCAATGTAACAACTTCCCAGACAAAACAAAAACCAGGCGTAATGGACACTTAAGAACACCCCTTCCCTCCAGCACCAACACTTTAACTTGGCAAACAACTGATCTTGTGGGTAAAATTGTGGGGGTCAGCCACAGCTTTATTAACTAAAATTATAACATATCAGCAGAACCTTGTTACCCCATGACAACCCTAACTGACGTGTCACCATATGCCAGCCACCGCGTCCACGGAGGGCATGTATTCGATGTTCCCCGGGTGACACGTCCGTGCTGCTCCTTACAGGTGAAAGGGGACAAGGTCCAGCCATATGCCGCTGTGACACCTGGGAACGTAAAATAAATAAATAAATAAATACAAGAAATAAACAACCACACTAGTGCAAATACAACAAAGGGAGGGCAGGAGGGAGAGATGAGACTGCAACGTTGGAGGGGATCCAAGAGGAAGTCCCCGCCCAGCGCCGCGGACTAAGTAAAACTGAGGCTCCGCCCCCACCACCCCGCAACCAACGACCTGTTGACGCACAAGAGGGGAAGGGGGAGGAGCCAAAGGGAAATCCTTTCTCACAGTCGGTCAAGAGCTGGCCGGCTTATACAGCCTGCCGGCTCACAAGAAGTTGACTGTATTTTCGAGGTTGAGTTTTTTGTACCAAAGTTGTCTGTGCCACCTAGCTATGAGTAAGTGAGTTGTGCAGTTGCCAGGCTATAGCCACAAAGCTAAACCTCATCATCCTCCTATAGCAGGCTCTCAGTATTATGCTCGTTGTTTTAGGTCCTGGAGCTTCTGGAGACCCCCGACTTCCATAGATTTTAGTTTTCTTCCAAATCAAAACTTGAGCTAAAGACTTCAAAGCCACATAAAGACTTGGGAACATTCATTCATCATATTTGGTTATGACTTGGTAGGGAGGTACTCCTTTCAAGGGCAAGTGGCGACAACCCTTCCAGGCAAACACCACTTTGGGGTAAGAGCAGATTGTTGTTCAGTCAGACACTGCAGGCATTACCAGGTTAAAGGCTTCATATTAGAATTGATACTTGAGCTCTCATTTGCATTCCAATTACCCAGAATTCCCAGCAGTGGCGAGAGAATTGTGTGCTGTTTAATTACAGAGTTAGGCGGCTGTGGGAGATCTGTTTCTGTTATTGTGTAAAGCTTTCTCATAAGAATTTGTCACTTATGGTGAATGTGTCGTGATCTAATCCCACAGAGTTTAATAATGTTTGCAGATATTATAACTTTGATGAGAAATAAACTTAAAAACCATACTATGGGGAGAGGAGAGGGGTATTGAGAGGCCTTGGCCCCCAGGATGGGATTACTAGCCTACTATACAAGTAGTTAATGGCAGATTGAGTTATGCAGTTAGCTCTATTAATTTTGAGCACTTTTGTTCATGAAAAGAATGACAAACCTGCAGTGAAAACTGACACATAGTGTGTACAGTAAGTTTAATGAGCAGTTTAAGCTGTAATGCAGACCATACTGATTTCCACCTAACTTTCCTGGGATCAGATTCAACAGAAAAATGATATATTGTTTTTAATTTTTGGTGGAGGTACTATTGGTTTCAGATTATCATAATTAAAAGGTAATATAGTGTTTCGCCTCTCCCTCCTTCGAATATCATACCCTTCACACAATGTGTCTGACCCATGACAGGTATGTAAGAGGCAAAGGAAAGATGAAAGTTCTCTAATAAGACTTTCTAGACAAAAACAAACATTTTCTTTGTCAAGATGTCTTTCATCTTTCTGCTGACAGAAATCTGACAGGAATTATCCCCAGCATTTGTGCTGGACTAGCAGTGCGATGGAGACCCCACTGTGATGTGGTAGGTAAACAGTCAAAAATCTAATATGTAGGATATCACAACCAGTCTCAGATGCAGCTCCATCCTAGCATCACCCTCATCATCAGCATATCACTTTTGGCAGCTCTTGAATCCAGAAACTGAAGAGTTAAAGAGGTTGTCCAGCTATGTAAATTTAAAAATATTTTAAAAGTTATAAAGTAATAAAAGTCATACTCACCTTACTGAACGCCCCCTCCTACTATCGGGTTCTGACATTTTGTGGCCCCCAACCCTTCGGTCTCTATACCTTGCCCTCCAGTGCAGACATGGACATGTGACTGCTGCAGACAATCACTGGCTACAGCAATGACCTTAGTGGTGCTGACAGATCGCCGTTACAGCTGACTGAATGTCATGGTCACCTGTCTGCGTGGCAATATCAATATTGGGACCAAGACACAAAAGGCACTACTATAATGGTACCCCTCGGGGGGCTGTTAGTTTTACCCAAATCAGATGACTGACAGTATTTGATATAAAGGCAACTTGTTGTTTAATGTCCTCTCATTTTCTGATCATACTCCATCTTAAATTTTAGACTCATCCTGCTGCTTCTGCTAGTTTTCTTTTTCAGTCCCATGATGCCTCAGCAGAGCATCATTCAGACAGCTAGAGAAAGTACCATCTCTGCCAGCTGAGAGGACAGTGTCAGTCTTTCTGCATTCCTTCCCTGCTGTCCCTGAAGAACTACACGTGCCTCCAGGTATTCTTCTAGCAGCCCGCACATTCTAGCCACAACCCTGTACCCTGTCTAGATAATCCTCTGTAGTCTGTATTACTATAGTCTATATATATAGCCCCATTTAGTAAGTAGGCAGTAAAATTTCCATAATCCCAGGCTGTGATGGTACTGTTTATCTGCTGATCATGCCAAGTCTGTACCGTCACTCAATCTGTGGAACAGATTAAGTATTGCATGTAAGCCGGCTGTTTCCCGGATTTATCAGTCATTACATTCATTGATTTGCCGCCTTGGCTAATAAGTTGTTGGATGTTGGATGGAGTCGCTCCAGGCCCCAGAGCATCAGTCTTGTCCTGAATGACAACACTCTTGGAGAGATATCACTGAAGACGTCTGTCTGCCTGTCTGTCTGTGCCCGATTCCTCTGTAAAAGCTGCTACTTTGCTCTTCCTAATAAAATAGTATTTATAACAGTCCAGCCTTTATGGCACTGGTGTCCATCCTCCAGGTACAGAAACTTCCATATAATGCAGTTGAGCCCAATACTAAGCCACAGCTCCATAAGAGACTCTGCCAGTGCTGTATGTTAGGAATACTGATAACAATTGTTTCCTCTTGTCTGAGACTGAGGAGGTATCACTTTAATTGCATTTTGCTGCAATTTCAACACATTGTTGTTGGGCTTTTGTTACTTTAGGCCCCCAAGTAGCATAAACACTGCTGTGGCAAAAAACGCAGCATTTTACCGTCCCTGCAAAGTGGATGGAATTCTGGTGAATCCCATCCACTCATTGCAGAAATAATCCATAGCTGAAATGCTGCAATTTGAAAAACGCTTGCGTTTTTGCGAATCACAGCATGTCAGTTATGCCTACGGAAACACTGGCAGTATCTGTATAGGTATAATGGAAGAAGAAAGTCAGCAGAGGAATGCTCTATTGACTTTCTATGAAAAGCGCTGCAGGAAAAATCACAATGCGTTTGCTCTGCAGTTTTTCCTGCAGCGCTTTTTGGCTGTGGCCCACTACGTACGATCTTAAAGTATTATCTACGAATCGTTTTTGTCTTCGGCACTCTTTTTGATGTTTTTAGTTTGTTTGTTTTTTTCCTATTGTCTTCTTTATAAAAATTGCCAGAAAAAAACATACTTTAAATGTTACAAAAAAATCTGTCACCAAAACTCTTGTAATCACAGAGGAGATAACAGTGCACTATGTAAATGAGGTGCTGATGTAGGGTCCCAACTTGATGTACTGGTAGAAATCAATTATGCTGTATCGCATCAGATACTAATTAATGAATTTTATTAGGTGTTTGGCAGTGGACACGTGATGTTCCGGCCATTCCGGGAACATCACGTGTCCACTGCCAAACACCTAATCAGACTTGCATGCTGCCTAGAACTAAGGCACAGAATAAACAGTGACAAAGCCGCAAAAACGTGCAGTGACATGCTGTGAGTCCAAAAAATGCAGCACTTTGCTCTATGGTTATTTTCTGCAATGTGTGGATGGGATTTGTTTAAAGGTGGGGATCCCAGAAACAAATGATGGATTGACAATTGGGGGGGATGTACAGTCATATGAAAAAGTTTGGGCACCCCTATTAATCTTAATCATTTTTAGCTCTAAATATTTGGGTGTTTGCAACAGCCATTTCAATTTGATATATATAATAACTGATGGACACAGTAATATTTCAGGATTGAAATGGGTTTATTGTACTAACAGAAAATGTGCAATATGCATTAAACCAAAATTTGATCGGTGCAAAAATTTGGGTACCCTTATCATTTTATTGATTTGAATACTCCTAACTACTTTTTACTGACTTACTGAAGCACAAAATTGGTTTTGTAACCTCACTGAGCTTTGAACTTCATAGCCAGGTGTATCCAATCATGAGAAAAGGTATTTAAGGTGGCCAATTGCAAGTTGTTCTCCTATTTGAATCTCCTCTGAAGGTGGCATCATGGGCTCCTCAAAACAACTCTCAAATGATCTGAAAACAAAGATTGTTCAACATAGTTGTTCAGGGGAAGGATACGAAAAGTTGTCTCAGAGATTTAACCTGTCAGTTTCCACTGTGAGGAACATAGTAAGGAAATGGAAGACCACAGGGACAGTTCTTGTTAAGCCCAGAGTGGCAGGCCAAGAAAAATATCAGAAAGGCAGAGAAGAAGAATGGTGAGAACAGTCAAGGACAATCCACAGACCACCTCCAAAGAGCTGCAGCATCATCTTGCTGCAGATGGTGACACTGTGCTTCGGTCAACAATACAGCACACTTTGCACAAGGAGAAGCTGTATGGGAGAGTGATGCGAAAGAAGCCGTTTCTGAAAGCACGCCACAAACAGAGTCGCCTGAGGTTGCAAAAGCACATTTGGACAAGCCAGCTTCATTTTGGAAGAAGGTCCTGTGGACTGATGAAACAAAGATTGAGTTGTTTGGTCATACAAAAAGGCGTTATGCATGGCATCAAAAAACACAGCATTCCAAGAAAAACACTTGCTACCCACTGTAAAATTTGGTGGAGGTTCCATCATGCTTTGGGGCTGTGTGGCCAATGCCGGCACCGGGAATCTTGTTAAAGTTGAGGGTCGCATGGATTCAACTCAGTATCAGCAGATTCTTGAGAATAATGTACAAGAATCAGTGACGAATTTGAAGTTATGTCGGGGATGGATATTTCAGCAAGACAATGATCCAAAACACAGCTCCAAATCTACTCAGGCATTCATGCAGAGGAACAATTACAATGTTCTGGAATGGCCATCCCAGTCCCCAGACCTGAATATCATTGAACATCTGTGGGATAATTTGAAGCGGGCTGTCCATGCTTGGCGACCATGAAACTTAACTGATCTGGAATTGTTTTGTAAGAGGAATGGTCAAAAATACCTTCATCCAGGATCCAGGAACTGATTAAAAGCTACAGGAAGCGACTAGAGGCTGTTATTTTTGCAAAGGAGGATCTACTAAATATTAATGTCACTTTTCTGTTGAGGTGCCCATACTTTTGCACCGGTCAAATTTTGGTTTAATGCATATTGCACATTTTCTGTTAGTACAATAAACCTCATTTCAATCCTGAAATATTACTGTGTCCATCAGTTATTAGATATATCAAATTGAAATGGCTGTTGCAAACACCCAAATATTTAGAACTAAAAATGATTAAGATTAATAGGGGTGCCCAAACTTTTTCATATGACTGTATAGTTAGCATGATCTGGGTGTGTTACTGGAGCAGAGTCCTCTGAAACAGTTTTAAAGAGGTTGTTCAGGCTAAAATATTATTTTTTAATTAGACCGAGGGATGTGAAAAAAAAAAAAACATACTCACATGTCCCCAGTGCTCTGGTGCCCTCCCAGCACAGTCCAGTCCTGCTGCTCAGTTGTCTTCTTGCAGTGGAATTCCTTGCCAGCTGTGACATCCCGGGTCACACCGCTGAGGCCAATCAGTGGCCTCAGAGGCCTAAGGAAGTGATGTCCCCGATCTCTTCCTTAGGCCGCTGAGGCCAGTCACGTGCGGCGGGGACTTCCGCTGGAAGACAACAATGGAGCTGCAGGACTGGACTGCACTGGGAAGCACCAGAGCATCGGGGACAGGTGAGTATGTTTTAATTTTTTTTTTTTTTTTCACCTCCCCAGGCATAATTAAAAAATAAAATTTTAGCCTGGACAACCCTTTTAAGTTATTCTGTCATTTATACACATAAAAGTTCCTAAAACCAAAGAAAGGTTTTCTTGAGAAGTGCTGAGGTTCCTCCCCCATTAGTTCTCTATTAGTTGCTGTAGAACGTTCTCGGACCCCATAGCACAAGTCCTAACACGAGGCGTCTTCCCCTGGGAAGCTCTTGTGTTACATTGTTGCAGCCTGATGAATCGCGTGGTTTTAGATGTTTATTGAGTAGATTTTATGTATTGATTTCATAAAACTGTTTCATTGCCTCTTTAGGAAATATCGCTGCCATGAAAAGCAGTCAGCGTTCCATCAGGTGCAGGGATAACATTACCGTGGACGCAACTCTCACCGGTACTCAGCCAGAAAATCCTTCATCGCAAACAATCATTCTTTCCTATTCAGCCCCAGGCAGAGAAGTCATTTATCTCTATTCCTCATCTGCAGGTGACATCATGGATTTGTCCACCTCTTACTTTGGATTGTTGCTTTATTCTACCTTTCAGGGGAGATTATGATCTCATTATCCAAATATTTGCAAATGCTTAAAAGGGTGTAATGTTCTTCAAGGGCTGCAGAATGGAGACATTATTCTCAGCCTTCCCAGCAACAGTTGCTGTTCTTATCTCTCACATCTGATCTTACACATTACTAATAGTTTTCCTCTTCCAATTCACCTTATGGAAAGTCTAGATTGTATCTCACAGGCAGGAAAACCAAAATATGGAGTCTGTCAAATAGTGGGGCTTATTCCATCTGTACAATAAGCGGGTGCTTTATCCCGCGAGTACGGTACAGATTGTAAACTCTTGTGAGCAGGGACTTAATCCTATTGTTTGATATGTTAATTTCTTTGTCACATTGTAATGTCAAATACTATCTGTTCATGTTTTCTTTGACTTGTAAAATGCGGCAGAATTTGTTGGTTCTATATAAATAAAGTTATTAGTAGTAATAGTATGGGGGTACATTATCCCATGAGTAGAACATGGGAGTGATTTATTTGATAAGTATAGTATGAGAGAACTTTATTCCATAAGTAGGGTATATAGGTACTATATACCATGAGTACAGCATAGAGGTGCAGTATTCTATGAGTACCGTATGGGAGTGCTTTATTCCATGATTACAATAAATATGGTTTGCTTTATATCTTAAGTAAAGTATAGGGATGCTTTATTCCATGAGTAGAGTATGGGTGTGCTTTATTCAATGTGTACAATATGCGGTGCTTTATTCCATGAGTTCAGTATATGAGTGTTTTATTCCATGTGTATAATATATGGATGTTTTATTTTATCAGTACACTATATGGGGTGCTTTGTTCTGTATATCCAACATGGGGGTATTTTATTCCATGAGTAGAGTGTGGGTGTGCTTTATTCAATGTGTACAATATGCGGTGCTTTATTCCATGAGTTTAATATAGGAGTGTTTTATTCCACATGTATAATATATGGATGTTTTATTTTATCAGTACACTATATGGGGTGATTTATTCTGTATATCCAGTATATCCAACATGGGGTTACTTTACTGCATGAGTAGAGTGTATGGTTGCCTTATTCCATGAGTACAGTATGAGAGTACTTTTTTTCATGAGCGGTGTTTATGAGTGCTTTACTACATGAATATAATATTAGAATGCTTTATTCTATGAGTACCGTGGTGGTGCTTTTTTTCATAAGAACAGTATGGGAGTGCTTTATTCCATTAGTAAAGTATAGGAATTCTTAATTCCATGAGTATATTATGAGGGTGCTTTATGCCACATGTACAGTGGTGATGGCGGGAGGTAACTCACTCAGGACAGTGTTGGATTGTTTTTATTAGTAAAGTTTGAAAGCATTGTATTCCATGAGTAAAGTATGGGAATGCTTCATTTCATGAGCAAGATATGTGAAAGCTGTATACCATGCTATATACTCCGAGTACAGTATAGAGGTGCATTATTCCATGAGTACAGCATGGGAGTGCTTTATACCATGAATACATTATATTAGTACTTTATTTCATGAGTACAGTATGGGGGTGCTTTATTCCATTAGTACAATAAAAAGGGTGGGGCTTGTTCCATGAGTACAGTATGAGAATAATTTATTCCATGAGTAAAATATATGGGTGTTTTATTCAGTGAGTAAAGTATATGGGTGCTTTATTTCATGAGTACAGGATTGGGGTGCTTTACTTCATGAGCACAGTCAGAAAGTGCTATATTCAATGAGCACAATATAAGGAGTGACTCATGCCATACAGTATGAGTGTGCTGTTGATGATGGTAGGAGGTACTTTTTCTGGATAACCAGATGATGGACAGAAGATAGTCTGTTCTTGTAACAAGTATCTGCAACATTTCAGTGAGATATAGGTGGTAGATAAGAGATAGAGATATACACACGTGGACAAAATTGTTGGTACCCCTCGTTTAATGAAAGAAAAACCCACAATGGTCACAGAAATACCTTTAAAAAGCCAGACTGGAATTTGCCAAACTACATGTTGACAAGCCACAAAGCTTCTGGGAAAATGTCCTATGGACAGATGAGACAAAAAAAAAAAAATCGAAATTTTTGGCAAGGCACATCAGTTCTATGTTCACAGACGGAAAAATGAAGCATATCTTGAAAAGAACACTGTCCCTACTGTGAAACATGGAGGAGGCTCTGTTATGTTCTGGGGCTGCTTTGCTGCATCTGGCACAGGGTGTCTTGAATCTATGCAGGGTACAATGAAATCTCAAGACTATTAAGGGATTCTAGAGAGAAATGTGCTGCCCAGTGTCAGAAAGCTTGGTCTCAGTAGCAGGTCATGGGTCTTGCAACAGGATAATGACCCAAAACACACAGCTAAAAACACCCAAGAATGGCTAAGAGGAAAACATTGGACTATTCTGAAGTGGCCTTCTGTGAGCCCTGACCTAAATCCTATTGAGCATCTTTGGAAGGAGCTGAAATATGCCGTCTGGAAAAGGCACCCTTCAAACCCGAGACAACTGGAGCAGTTTGCTCATGAGGAGTGGGCCAAAATACCTGTTGAGAGGTGCAGAGGTCTCATTGACAGTTACAGGAATCGTTTGATTGCAGTGATTGCCTCAAAAGGTTGTGCAACAAAATATTAAGTTAAGGGAACCATCATTTCTGTCCAGGCCTGTTTCATGAGTTTTCCTTTTTAAAAAGTTCTGTTAAAGCATGGTTGAAAAGCAATGTCTGACTTTCATTTGTTCATTTTCATAGAATTTTTATATATTATTACTTTTGTCAGATTCAAGTTATTTCTGTGACCATTGTGGGTTTTTCTTTCATTTCTTTTCGTACCAACAATTTTGTCCACGTGTGTAGGTATGAGATAGATAGATAGATAGATAGATAGATAGATAGATAGATATATAGATAGATAGATAGAAATAATATTTTTATAAATAATAAATGGATGAGCACTGCAAAATGAAAAAAGAATGGACTTTTATTAGCCCAAAGTGCAGGCATGAAAAAGGTGCAGTTTGGACTGAAACATCACACTTTGGGTTCTGTCATATGTAACCAATGTCTTCCATACAATCCAGTAACTTTATCTAAACTAAACAATTCACTCATCACTCTAGAATTAGATGTGTCAGGCGGGGTCCCCATATAACTGGCGGAGACTTTAAGCCCCCATTATTGCTAATGACTCCAGTAGATTCCATGTGCGTGAGTGTAACTGGAGGGATAATTATCCCATAACTGAGTATTAGGGATCTGTGGAACCAGGTGTTATGCTAAACCACCCCAATCTCTGCAGCTTTCCCTCTATAGCCCCTGTATTAGCTACAGAGCCTGAAATAATATATCAAATTAGGATGAATTCCACCCTGAGCTAATAGAGGATTAGTCCCGTTATCCATGTGTGGTGGGCAGTGCCCCGTGTCCTTCTATGGAAACACTGCAAGCTCTTTCATGTGAGTTGCTCAGCTTACTTTCCATTGACAGCTATAGGTAGGGGTTCATATGCCATAGTGAGAATGGGGGAACATCTTAACCCCTCAGCTGCCATGTCCATAGGCATTGCTTATTACCCCACCTTGACCATTGCGATAGATGTATATATAATACATTTTGATCAATAATCCAGAAAATTTGATCATCTGTTATTTGTTTCCAGCATCACTACAATAACACTATGGAATATTTATTAAAGAGGTTGTACCACTAAATCAAGCTATGGACAGCACAGTGGCTCAGTGGTTAGCGCTGGAGTCCTGGGTTTGAATCCTGCCCAGGACAACATCTGCACGGAGTTTGTATGTTTTCTCTGTGTTTGCGTGGGTTTCCTCCGACACTCCAAAGACATACTGCTAGGGAATAGATTGGGAGCCATATATGTGCGCTGTGGAATATGATGGTGCTAATAAAAATATGACCCATCCTAAGGTGGAATTCTCACTGCTTGGGACAGCGCTAAGTTATAGAGGAAACCTGGCGGACCTCGTTATAGTCCATGGGTAACTGTTTTTTTTAAGCGGATTGAGTTTTCCATTTCTTGGGACCCCAAGCACAGATGTGAACCTAACTTGATACTCCATTCACACAGGAAAGATGGGTCCCCGATTCAGCAAGTTATTACCTATCCTGTCATAAGCTTCTTTGGTGGCTCAACCACTTTAATATCAATATGGCATAACTATAAGGGGTGAAGAACACTTGCATCCATGCCTTGGTTTTTTAAAAGGTACAAAAAGTCCATCTGTAACATAAGAGGGCATCATGTAGGAGGGGGACTCTTAACCAAAAGTATTAACAATGTGTGCGATCTCTGACAATTCATTTCTTCATTAGTATTTCAGCCCCTCAAACTGGACTTTACAGATTTCCATCATCTCTGATCCTCTGAGGATTCGGTGGCAGCATGGTCTATATACAGTCATATGTTATCGCTCTTCATTCCCCATAAAGCCTCTGTAACGGCCTAAATAATCAAATTACTCTATGATAATTGATATTAAAATTGATTAAGTGCTCACAGCGCTAATGTAATTAAAGAGGTGATTATTCATGGAGGGTGAGGTGGTTGTTTCATGAAGTCAGCAGAGATTGTGAGGACAATAATGAGCAATAATCAGAATCATTATGGCTCGTATTCCAGGGTGAGCCCGGATCTAACGCTTCACTGTCAGTCATTACACACCAGAGGATCCTGGGATACAATAAGATTCTGACAAGTGAACTGTGTTCAGAATGGTGTCTTTACATGAGCTGAGCAAGCTGTGAGCACCTGGGAATATACAGTACCTTCAGATAGGAAATAGAAATATTTTAGAAGAGGCAATGAGGGTATGTTGGAAAATTTTTCATAGGATAAAATTGACAACTAGAGTCCACTATATCAGTGACAGTCACATATTCTTTTTTACTCAGTTCTGTATGTGTGATGCCTACCACATTGCCCTAGCAACACAGCCTTACACAATAGGGGAGATTTACTAAGCAAAAAGTGCCGGAATTTTGTCAGAATTTGCATAAAAAAAACTCAATAACATGCTGTGCGCCACATTTAGCAAGGGTAGAAAACTAATTTCAGAGAATAAGGAGATGTGATTTATCTGAAAGGAGGCGGGATCTAACAATCTAAGATGCAATGCAATGCTTCAAAAATGCTCCAAAATTACTAAGACAACAAATAAGTGGTGTAATATTAGACTATACAGTCTAACAACATTGACAGAATTATCAAACAGCATTAGACACTTTTATAAGTCTGAGGCCCTTGATGTTTTTTTTTTTTAATAGGCCATTACCTGCTGGTGTCTATCATTATACTCTTTTCAGACTCTGGGGCATAATGCTAGGTGAAGGGGCCACTATGGGACATAATACTGTGTGTAGGGGCCATTATGGGGCATAATACTGTGTGCAGGGGCCAGTATGGGGCATAATACTGTGTGCAGGGGCCACTATGGCGCATAATAGTGTGTGCAAGGGCAACTATGGTGCATAATAGTGTGTGCAGGGGCCACTATGGAGCATAATAGTGTGTGCAGGGGCTACTGTGGGGCATAATAGTGTGTGCAGGGGCCACTATGGGGCATAATAGTGTGTGCAGGGGCCGCTATGGCGCATAATAGTGTGTGCAGGGGCCACTATGGAGCATGTGTGCAGGGGCCACTATGACGCATAATAGTGTGTGCAGGGGCTGCTATGGCGCTTAATAGTGTGTGCAGGAATGCAAGGAATGTGGTTTGTGCGCGGTGGGAGGGCGGTTGTCTGGGGTTGGGCATATGCTGGGGAGGGATGGGGGGCATGTCAAATGTTCGCCTGGGGGCCCACCCATTCCTAGTTACGCCACTGTTTAGACACTATTATTAAATCTGTCCTAATGTACCCATAACAGTGAAAATCCTAGTGTCCTTATAACAGTGCCAGCCACAGTGCCTTCATAACCCTGGCAACCACAGTGTTCCCATAACAGAGCCATCTACAACACTGTTATAGCTGCAACAGCCACTGTACACCCAACAAAGTGAGAGCCAAGTGCCACCAGAAAAGTATCTTCTCCCCTATACTTATGTGATAAAAATCCCAGATACCACTGTTATATTACTCCTCTATTAATCATCTGTAAAACCACATGAGTACTATGGGATTTGTTTTGGACTCCACATTCTGAAAAAGGATATAAGAGAGCTGAAGAGGGTGAGAAGCAAATGAGCAGAATTTTAAGTGGGGTAGAAGATCTCACTTATAATAGGATGTTATTGGGCTTGTTCAGCTTGAAAAGAAGACATCTTACTGGTGATCTTCTTTGTCAGATTTGTTAGACCTACACAAAGAACTGGTGGATAATTTATTATTTCCAAGGACTTTACAAGGGACCAGGCGACATTCATTACATGTGGAGGAAATGCAAGTAAGAAATCTATACACAAAAGGCTTCTTTAGGCTAAGGCCCCACGTAGCGAGCCGCAGCCAAAAAGCACGTTTTTTTTCTGCCGTGCTTTTCACAGAACGTCTTCAGAGTTTTCCTCTGCGGGCTTTCTGTCCCTATTATACCTATACAGAAAGCTCCAGCATTTCCATAGGTATAATTGAGACGCAGCAATTTACAAAAACGCAACGATTTTTGAAATTGCAGCATTTCTGCTGGTTTTTCAATGCAATGTGTAGATGTGATTAGCCAGAATTCCATCCACTTTGCAGGTACTGTAATATATGACATTCTCTACCAAAACTCTGTATATTATCAACGTGGGGCCCGGGCCTTAGAGTAAGGCTGGTTTGCAGACGACCGTGCTGCAACCGTGTGCCACCCGTGCATGGTCCTTGCTTCCGCAGCTCCTTTCATTAAATGAATAGGAGCCACGGAAGCAAGGGCAGCAAAATAGGGCAGGAATAGGACCTGTTCTTTATTTTGCGGCCCAACCTGTCGGCCTGCACACAGGACTGTGAAATTCACAGTCGTGTGTACGGACCCATAGAAAAGAGAGGGTCAGTGTGCTATCTGAGAAATACACGGATAGCAAACTGATAACGGCCACGGTCGTTTGCAAGGAGCCTTAGAGTAATCAAACTGTAGAATGCTCTAGCATTATATTTAGCATTATAAGATATTATGTCAGTATAAACACTTGTCTAGTAAGAAATGGAATTGATGATTATAAATAATTTAGGATTGGATTATGTATACCTGATCTGAAAAAGGTTGAACCTGGACGTGAGTGTTTTTTCATTGTATGTATCCTGGCAATAACAGTTTCAGGTGGGGATTTTGGGTTTCTTTACCTCAATCTCTGCTCAGTGCGCCCCTCAGTCTTTAGGTAGAGCTGTTACAGTGGGTGCCTTTGACTTTAGGTTACACATTGCCGCCTCCATTATTAAGCTATTATGCTGAATTGAAACCATAAGGCTGGTAGTAGCGGATTCATTGCACATTTTCTCTTATCGGTTGGTATATAAATCCAGACCCAGCTGCTGAGAATTCCCATATCCACCTAGCAGCTGCCTCATAACCTATTAATACATTACAATGCATTCACTGCAGAATGGGGTATAAATCTCATCACATTGTACTTCTGAGAGACCAATAAAAAACAAATCCACAGTAATGGGGGATATTAGGGCGACGGTTCCTTAATGTTCACACCTGGGGCCAGGCCCATAAAATCACAAAAGTCTCCGAGTAATGGAGCTTGTAATATCTACCTGGCCGTAAGAGTTAAAACAATTCCCGTTATTTCCATGCACAGAGCAGTATATTGGAGTTTACAGTGTGGGGGAAGGAGGGATGTTTTCTGGTTGTTCCATTTGAGAGAATTGGATTCTCAGCTTAAAAAATTCCAACAAACTGAGATTTTACAATCTTTGGAAAATAATATCATTTTCCTGGGATGGTGTTTGGGGGCTTATGCATATAAACATGGGAAATTCTCAGTCGACTGTTGATGAAACGTTAAATGGCTGCTGCGTCTGGTTACAACCTCTGTAGACTTGTACTGCGTTAATGATAACATGGGTGGAATGCTTCCATGTCACGGTGCCAACATCTGCCCTGTGTAATTACTAAGGGATTATCAGCTGCTGAGTTTGTAGAGGAGCAGACTTTGTTCTAGGTATCTGCAGATACCCAGTACGAAAGTATGTACCAGTTTCTAAGTGGAATAGTTCATACTATAGAGCTCAACACAGTATTTCCATAATATGCCACTTACACAAAGATTCAATTTATCATAGATATGCACTATGCTAGAGCTGCTCTGTTCACATAGAAGAGATCCAGTCACATTTACCTGTAATAGCTCTGATCACCTATAAGAGTTCCAGTCCCCCATAAAGTCTGATTACAAAGTCAAGGAAGTTTGTAAGCATTCCGATCACCTGTAGGGAGCTTTGGTCACCAGCAAGAGATCTGGACAACTGTAAAAGCTCTGGTCAGTTGTAAGTGATAGCACCTGTAATAGCAAATAAATGGAAAACACTTAGCGCAACAACACGTCAGTAATGATGAAGTGATACAGCCTAAGGATTCGTGGTCTGGGTTTCCATTGATGAGCAGCAGCACACCAGCCAGAGATCAACATGGGTGATGCCGAGCTGGGGTTGGAGTGGTTTTTACTTTGAATGTTAATTCTTTACTGATCAATGTGATGCAACCTTATCATGGCCATACACTATAGACAGCTGTATCTCCTACCGGGGCAGAGTGATAAGTGGAGCTAGGCACCTCAGTACCCTTTGTCTTCTGAAAGACTTAACCCCATTAAGTACCTTAATGGCCAGGCCATGTGTACAAACAACTACACATGGACAGCACACAGACCCATAATAGTTCAATGCAATTGACACCATCGTTTTTTTTCTACACAGGCCCATACTCCATGTGGAAAAGATTGCAGTAAGCACTGTTTTACTCTGTACTGCAGACTACACAGACTTTTCCATCAATGTAGCTGTATCATTTTGGGATACATATAATTCATTAATTAACTTTTATTAACTCTATATAGAGGAAATGGACAACAATTCCACCATTGTTATAGGATTCTAAATGTTGTACCATTCACCATAACTAATATGTGTTAATGTATTACATTTATTTTATCGGTCAATACAATTATAGCTATAACAAATACATACATTTTTTATGATTTACTACTTTTGCACAATAAAACAATTGTATGTAGTTCCTCTTGTGCTACTACATTCCAAGGATCATCATAGTTTTATTTTTTTTTGTTGTTGATATGACCGTATGAGGTGTATTTTGGGATCAGTTAGTCTACATTCAGACTACAAACTATGTTTGTTCCTTCCACTGTTCTGGTCTATCAGAGCATCAAAAGAACTTGGGAAAAATGGTTTCCTTTACAATGGATAGAAGAGTAAGACTTTCTATCCTTGTGATCTGTCATAACTATCTGTCACACTATTGGAACAGTCCAGCTGCTCCCATACACTTTAGAGTCATAGTAGAGATGACCAGACTAAGAAAGTCTCTAGCTTATAATACTCTCCAGTCTATAATATTTTCCAGCCTATAATACACTCCAGTCAATAATACCCTTCAGTCTATAATACTGTCTGGTCTATAACACTGCTCTGATACGTAGCACTTTCAAGCCTTTAATACACTATGGTCTGTAATACTCTCCAGTGTATAGTATTCTCTGCTCTCTAATGCTATGTGTTCTATAATATCCTCTGGTCTGCATATAGCCTATGTGCTTTGTTGTTGTAGCCTTGGATGTAGTTAATGCACAGTTATTTTGGCTGAATATCACAGAATGATCACAGGAGGCTGCTCGTGTGTTTCAAATTCCAAGCGTTCCAGTGCCAGTTATAGTCATGGGGACGCCGCAGTGACATTGACATGTGCAGTCTGTAATTCACTTTTTTAGTTTTATGGTTTGTTGGGAGAAGCAGCATGGCTGCCATTACAATTTCCAATATAATTCCTACACCTCTACCAGTGGGCAGCTAGGTAGAGTTATCATACAGGAGTCTGGGAAAACTGGGTGACAATACATTACCTTCAGAATTCCCATCTGATAAAGTGTACACAGGGTAGGAGCAGTGGGGTGCTGAGGTGCCAACTCTGATCACGCATGCTCTTGGTCCTTTTGTCCTTCTTGACACTGAAGGACACTATTATTGACAGCTAAACTGTGAATATTAATCAAAATACAAGGAATTAAACAAAACCATGGATAACACAAGGCGATAGAAGAAGGTGATGATTTCCCTGTTTTTAGGTGTATTCCATCTCATTGGCAGCTGAGGCAGGTGACACAAGGCAGGTTACAATGCAGTTAACTGAAATCATCATTCCTAAGAAAGAAAATCATTAGCTTGGAGATGGGGATGATTCATTAAGCGTAACTTAATTTTTGTGTCTTGTGGAGAGACAGGATTATTAATTTTTTTTGTTTTCATTCTTTTTTTTATAGGTTTTACATCTTGGAGATTCATAATTGTAATATGGATCCATTATACATATTAATTCAGCAGATTCTGGCTCCAAGATTTGAGATACACCAAGTTTTGGTGTAGTGT
Source organism: Leptodactylus fallax (assembly GCA_947044405.1). Lineage (NCBI taxonomy): Eukaryota > Metazoa > Chordata > Amphibia > Anura > Leptodactylidae > Leptodactylus > Leptodactylus fallax. Next base: position 8,795 of record CAMRHE010001515.1, on the reverse strand, counting down.
TGTCCCTAATGTTTGCAGTTTATGAGCAACTCAGTGTGGGTGTGGCTGTTGTGTGATTGATACTGTCATGATACTTGCCTTTGCTGGGAGATCATGTGTGTATTTATAGGCTATTATATTATATATATTATATATTATAGGCTATTGTGATGAGATGACCTGATGCACAGAACAGTATGAGAGATGGATGGAGAATGAGGTTGTACAAGAAAGTTTATAGCACAGTCTTCGGGTAAATGCAGATAGCTTGTTCTCTGTCATGATATCTCCAGCTGAGAATAGAATTTATTTAGCTAGAGAAAATAAATTAGGGACTTGCCGTTAATACAACTACACCTTGTTGTACAGGTGGATTATAACACAACCAATCCAGCAGTGTGTATGCTGACTTCTATAGTCCATGGCCATAGACCTGTCACTGAACATGCATGTCAAGCTTTTGGACCCCAATGTAAAATCTGTAATAGAGCCTCCACCTACCATGTGATTTTGTTTTTATAATACCTGGGCTCCTTTAAGAACCAGGGCTAGACTGTAGCAGCTACCTAGGCACCCCACATAGCTACACCAATGCATATCACATGGAGATTTTTATGGATTTGACCCCTGATGCACAGCTGGCAGTCGGCAGCAATTCCATTATGACCATGATCTGATGTCTCAACCACTGAGTATGGTCAGATACATAATAAAGATTTGATACATAGCAGGAAGGCATTGAAGTCAATATTTCCTCATAAGTGCCCACCAAATTTTTTTCGTGCTGGGGTATATTAGATACCACTTTCACTAAATTATACATACTGTAGTTGCTTGCACGTTATGGGTATAGATGAAGTTCTGTAGATGAGTCAGGAGATGTGATGCCTTTGTCAGGATGTCTCAGCCCTGTCACTTGTCATTCAGTCTTCCTATATTATCACAAGAGTCTATTGTTAGATGTTGTCAGTGTCAGCCGCTCGCTAATCTTTTTCTTGGGTTTTTTTTATTAGAAAACTGCAGTAATTCTCAGAGATTACTTCTGGACACGGTATTTGGGCAGAATTATATTTTATAGTTACATTTAACCCCAGACCTGGTGATTAATACTAGATAACTATAATCACTACTGATCAGATTGCTACTGTTACCATGTAACTGCCCACACATCTTCAATTGCTGTCTGCCGAACACTATTCTTAACGCCCCCACTATAAACATAGGCATTCTGGGCTGGGTAGACTCTTCTATTCCCTACAGACACCTTTTGCAGTAGCTTATCTTGTGTGAAATCCAACATGCCAATCCTTGCTCCTTGACATCAGACTTCACTCAGGACACCCCATACACATTAGTCAGCTGATTTTAGCCAACACTCAAACTCTCAATTGCAATTGGTTAGTTACTGATGAATCCTTCATAGACTGCAGGCTGAATATAATGAAAACAAAGCTGGCAGCTATTAGCCCTGTGCCCCACTTTTCACCTATGTAAACCATCGGCCATTCTAGTACTGTGGCTCCTGATAGGGCATGTCTCCACAAAGACATTAACATGCATGTCTGGCAGACCTCTTAGAACAGGGTTAAATCAGTATTTTCTTGTTTTTTTTGTTTTTTTTTATCTAGGTGCATTGGGTTAGGCTCTGTGTCTGGGGGCATTGTTACTTTCAGGTGTACCCATGTGGGTACTATTAATGTTTGGGGCACCTTTACTTTGGCACAATTTTGGGGGCATTGTACAGGCACTATTAATGTTAGGGGCACTATGGAAGTACTATGCTTTGAATGGTTAAATTGTTTGCGCTATTAATTTACTGTCTAAGATTCTTTTTGGCACGTTTATTTTGGGGGACACTGTGGGCATTTACTACGTCTATGGTGCACTTCTAGGAACAATGGAGGCACTCTTGATTGGTAAAAATATTTTGTGGGCACTATATGGGGCCTATTACAGATTTAGGGATATATATCACTTGAGTACAATGAGTTTTATTTGACAATGGCATTAATTAATTAATTAATTAAACCATTAATGCCCAAATAATTCCCAATATGACCTGTTAAGATTCATTTTGTAAAAGTTAAGGGAATTAGATTTTTGGAGAAGATAAATAAATTCATGAATTTATACTGATTGTCATGTTTAGAGCCTGGAAAGGAATTTGAATCTCTCTGCATAATGCTCCTTTGTGTCACCTTAAATTAACAAAGCCCAATATGCCCCCTTAAATGTATAGAATCCCTCAGTTAATAATGCCCCCTGTGTACTCCCTAATTAATAATACTCCCTTTGTGCCCCCTTCAATCAATAATGTCACTGACTGATGCCTTAATAGGTAATACTGCCCAATTCCCCAGAGATTAATAATACCATAATGCCCCGTTGTATTAATTATGCATCTGATGCCCCCTTACATAAATATGGTCCCATAATTCCCCCTTGCATTAATACTTCCCAGTGCCCCCCTCTATTGTTATGAAACCAGGTGTGTTGTGCACTCCAGGCTAGTACGTGGAAATAGGGTCCCAGACCATATTCAGGATATAAAAAGGATTTCCACTCCAAAATGCTTATTGTGTTGTTTATTTTCAGTATATGTGATACAGTAGAGTAATCAGTACACTACATTTCAGCCAATGTCCTGGCCTTCCTCAGACTCTACAAAATATAGTTTAGAAAAAAGTGGGTAATAAATATAATAGTATAATATATGATGCATGCACTTGTGCGATACAAATTTCCGTGGTAACATATATACATAATTCAACTGGTACATGGTGAAGTTCACAATAAGTCACTTTGGACAAAAACATCATACAGCCAGGAAAATGATAGCCAAAAAGGCCAAGGAAACAATCCAAGAGAAATGGCATAATTACCTAAAGAATAGGTCATATATTCAAGCTTAATCATCGACTACTGTACAGTGATTATAATGATGAAACCAATATCCTCCAAAAGATCCATGGACTGTATGGCAATATCTATAATGAACAAAATATAAGGAAAGGGGCATAGGTGAAACGTAACCAATATGGTAGTAATGCTGCAGGAATGTACAGTAACAGAGAGTATAGCTAAAATAGAAAAATTAGAAAAGTAGTTCAGTCAGACTTATTGTACATACCCCAGGTGTCTGTTAGCCTCTCCTAATGGGTTCATATGCTGTGTGGTAATCTGTGGGATCTCAGGAGCTGCAATGATCAATATGTTGGTAAATAAACTCCAAAACATGGCCCTTTCAGTATTAAAGAGTTAATACCATTAGTTTACCTTGTTATCTGGTTGGTTTGGCGCTGTTTGTAACGTTGGTGGCGTGGTGAAAATCAGTGTTAGCATGCTAGATGCAGACGCCATCTTTAAACAGGGCAGATGTGATGTCACCGCCATTCCCTGGTATCTGGAGCACTTACCCATGATTTCTATCACTAATCTGCCTGTAATTGATTACATCTGACTAAACTGTTTTGTAATTTTCCTGTTTCTAGGATTTTCTAACTCTTTTGCAAGCTTTGCAACACTTGGTACTCTGTATTATGCAGAGATGAATTATACATCTATCCCCTACTTCCACCATCACATCAGCCGTGTCCACCTACCACTGACTATTGGCTGAGAGGGTGCCAGAATGTTTCAGAGACTCAGAAGACACGTGTCTTTTCTGTATTTTTACTAAGCAACACATGTGGTAGTGGTCATTTTGGTTCGTCCAAGACAAATCGCTATTTATTCGGTTTCAGATAAAAAACGAACTATTTAGAATATGTGTGTCGAACCCGGCTTGTGATGAATCAATTCACTCATCTCTATTAGTAAAGCATACCATTACCTTTTGTTAAATGAATTGTATATGATGAATAGGGAGAAAGATTTGTTTAGTTTTGGGTGGTCTAGTCCAAAGATTTGTTTTTCAGATTGAATAAATTAGTCATGAACCAGGCTTAAAACATAGTGTATGACACTGTTAGGGCTCCTAGGACTGTATCTATCCGATTTCTAGCTCTCTGAGGCAGACACAGCGAAGTTATGTCAAAGTGACAGTGATAAGTATGTCTATCGGAAAACGGTTGGTAAGCAGAGGATAAAAACTTCTAGTTTAACTATACACTGCGCTGCCACTTTCTGTTACGCTTTTCATCATTTAATATGCCTCAAAAATTAGCCTGCTTTGGGGATGATGCTTGCACATGGTTGTTATATTGGAAAAACTTGAAGGGGTTTTCCCATCTCTCTGTTTCAGCAGCTTTGTCTGATGTCTCTTCTCACTTTCTGTATCCCCCCCAGCTTGCTGAATGGGACACTATGAATATGCACATGCTTCTAGAGAATGGACTCAGTGTTATCTGTGTGTAGTAGTATAATGTTGTACCGTGTTAGCCATTGAAAGTAGTGGAAGAGTGAAGAAATCAGGCGATACCTTTTAGAGGCTAACTGAGTATATTTATAAGTAAGCTTTCAGGAGTACTCACTCCCTTCATCAGACATGGTGTGATACAAGAACTGAAAATTAACTTATCTGTGTGTATACATAGAGAGATAACAGATAAGGCTTTATCAGAAAACTGCAATTAGCTGAACTGATTGTGCTGGGCAGAGCAGTAGATAACAGTGAGAGCAGTGAGTGACATCACTTGTCCTATCACACAGATCCCTGGTTATGGAAACGCAGTGTAAACAATGGGAGATATAATTTCACATAGCAGGAAAACAAAGCAGCATTGCTAATGTAATATATTTAGGAAAAGTCTTCAATTTACATAAGCTAACAGTATAGATAGGATCCTTTAGCTGGGAATACCCATTTAAGGCTTTATACAACAATTAGCGCATTTTGGGGACTTGTAAGCGCAACAGGTTTATTATTTTGAAGAAAAAATTTGCTTATGAAAAGTGAAGAAGTTACTTTCCAGAAAAAAAAAGTCTGTGAACAGCAATGTTCATGTCTTGCCACAGATGCTCAATGGGATTTAGGTGTGGACTTTTACTGGGCCATTCTAACACATGAATAGTCTTTGATCTAAACCATTCCACTGTAGCTCTGGCTGTATGTTTAGGATCATTGTCTTGCTGGAAGGTGAATCTCCTTCCTAGTCTCAAGTCTTTTTCAGCCTCCAACAGGTTTTCTTCCAGGATTGCCCTGTATTTAGCTCCATTCATCTTCCCATCAACTCTGAGCAGCTTCCCTGTCCCTACTGAAGAAAAGCCTCCCCACAGCATGATGCTGCCACCACCATGTTTCACAGTGGGGATGGTGTTACCAGAGTGATGAGCAGTGTTACTTTTCTGCCACACATAGCCCTTTGCATTTAGGCCAAAAAGTTCAACTTTGAACTCATCTGACCAGAGCACCTTCTTCCACATGTTTGCTGTGTCCCCTATATGGCTTGTGGCAAACTGCAAACGGCACTTCTTATGTCTGTCTTTCAACAATGGTTTTCTTCATGTCACTCTTCCATAAAGGCCAGATTTGTAGAGTGCACAACTTATAGTTGTCCTGTGGACAGATTCTCCCACCTGAGCTGTATATTTCTGCAGCTCCTCCAGAGTGACCATGGACGTCTTGGCTGCTTCTCTGACCAGTGTTCTCCTTGCTTGATCTGTCAGTTTAGATGGACGGTCATGTCTTGGTAGGTTTGCAGTTGTATAATACTTTTTCCATTTTTGGCTGATGTATTGAACAGTACTTCTTGGGGTGCTCAAAGCTTGGAATATGTTTTTATAATCTAACCCTGCTTTAAACTTCTCCACAACTTCATATCTGACCTTTCTGGTGGGTTCCTTGGTCTTCATGATGCTGTTTGTTCAGTAGTGTTCTCTAACAAACCACTGAGACCTTCACAGAACAGGTGTATTTATACTGGGACTAAATTACACACAGCTGGACTCTGTTGATTAATTAAGTGACTTCTGAAGGCAATTGATTGCGCTAGATTTTATTTAGGGGTATCAGAGTACAGGGGGCTGAATACTTTTGCACGTCACACTTTTCAGATTTTTGTTTGATTAAAATTTTGAAAATCATGTATCATTTCTGTTCCACTTCACAATTATCTGCTACTTTGTGTTGGTCTATCACTTAAAATCTCAAGAAAATGCATTTAAGTTTGTGGTTGTAAGGTGAAAAAAATTTGAAAAAGTTCAAGGGGTATGAATACTTTTGCAAGGCACTATATATATATATATATATATATATATATATATATATATATATATATAGTGCCTTGCAAAAGTATTCATACCCCTTGAACTTTTTCACATTTTATATATATACAGTACAGACCAAAAGTTTGGACACACCTTCTCATTCCAAGAGTTTTCTGTATTTTCATGACTATAAAAATTGTAGATTCACACTGAAGGCATCAAAACTATGAATTAACACATGTGGAATTATATACTTAACAAAAAAGTGTGAAACAACTGAAAATATGTCTTATATTCTAGGTTCTTCAAAGTAGCCACCTTTTGCTTTGATTACTGCTTTGCACACTCTTGGCATTCTCTTGATGAGCTTCAAGAGGTAGTCACCTGAAATGGTCTTCCAACAGTCTTCAAGGAGTTCCCAGAGATGCTTAGCACTTGTTGGCCCTTTTGCCTTCACTCTGCGGTCCAGCTCACCCCAAACCATCTCGATTGGGTTCAGGTCTGGTGACTGTGGAGGCCAGGTCATCTGGCGTAGCACCCCATCACTCTCCTTCTTGGTCAAATAGCCCTTACACAGTCTGGAGGTGTGTTTGGGGTCATTGTCCTGTTGAAAAATAAATGATGGTCCAACTAAATGCAAACCGGATGGAATAGCATGCCGCTGCATGATGCTGTGGTAACCAAGCTGGTTCAGTATTCCTTCAATTTTGAATAAATCCCCAACAGTGTCACCAGTAAAGCACCCCCACACCATCACACCTCCTCCTCCATGCTTCACGGTGGGAACCAAGCATGTAGAGTCCATTCGTTCACCTTTTCTGCGTCGCACAAAGACACGGTGGTTGGAAACAAAGATCTCAAATTTGGACTCATCAGACCAAAGAACAGATTTCCACAGGTCTAATGTCCATTCCTTGTGTTCTTTAGCCCAAACAAGTCTCTTCTGCTTGTTGCCTGTCCTTAGCAGTGGTTTCCTAGCAGCTATTTTACCATGAAGGCCTGCTGCACACAGTCTCCTCTTAACAGTTGTTGTAGAGATGTGTCTGCTGCTAGAACTCTGTGTGTCATTGGCCTGGTGTCTAATCTGAGCTGCTGTTAACCTGCGATTTCTGAGGCTGGTGACTCGGATGAACTTATCCTCCGCAGCAGAGGTGACTCTTGGTCTTCCTTTCCTGGGGCGGTCCTCATGTGAGCCAGTTTCTTTGTAGCGCTTGATGGTTTTGGCCACTGCACTTGGGGACACTTTCAAAGTTTTCCCAATTTTTCGGACTGACTGACCTTCATTTCTTAAAGTAATGATGGCCACTCGTTTTTCTTTACTTAGCTGCTTTTTTCTTGCCATTATACAAATTCTAACACTCCATTCAGTAGGACTATCAGCTGTGTATCCACCTGACTTCTGAACAACACAACTGATGGTCCCAACCCCATTTATAAGGCAAGAAATCCCACTTATTAAACCTGACAGGGCACACCTGTAAAGTGAAAACCATTTCAGGTGACTACCTCTTGAAGCTCATCAAGATAATGCCAAGAGTGTGCAAAGCAGTAATCAAAGCAAAAGGTGGCTACTTTGAAGAACCTAGAATATAAGACATATTTTCAGTTGTTTCACACTTTTTTGTTAAGTATATAATTCCACATGTGTTAATTCATAGTTTTGATGCCTTCAGTGTGAATCTACAATTTTTATAGTCATGAAAATACATAAAACTCTTGGAATGAGAATGTGTGTCCAAACTTTTGGTCTGTGCTGTATATATATATATTTTTTTTTTTTTTATCCAGACGAATTTGATAAGATCATTACCCAACTCTTAGTTTATAGTCCAGTACAGAACCTAAAGGCTACGGGGCTTCATTATTCAATGTCCTTCTCACTGTTTCATCCAGTAACAATGCATTGTCCATTGTCACAGTTTTCCTGTTGTATCACTGTCAACTTTGCTCGTTGTATTTCATTTTTAATTGAAAATAGAAGCCATGAATATCTATCCCCCACTGTACACCCCCATTTTATTAACTGACAGGAGGCCCAGCTCTGGGAATTTGTCCTTGATGGGTGCAGTAAGTGGTAATTTTCCAGTAGTGATTCATGGGACATACGTGTATTGAGCGGCTGCATTATCTCATTGACAAAAGCCGGATGATAAATCGTCAACATAAATAAAGAGAATTGCCCTGTCTTGTGTTAGGACTTGTCCTGGTAAATTAAGTCTTCTGCGATATAACCATGTCTTGAACATCTTATCTTTCCCAGGATGCACACAAGTGAAGAGATTCTACATTATAGGCGATACATTGTAACAAATATCACGTGAGTTAACTGTTTCCTGCTCAGACATTTATTTTCTACTTTGTGGTTCGTTGGCGGTGAGGACCCTGTACAGTATTGTATGGGGGGACGCTATATATTATAGTAGTGTGGTCTATAATTTTGTAACCCGCCTACGAAGATGCATAAAAAAACATATGAAAAAGCGTTGCTTTGCTCAGAGTCTAGTGTAGAAAAACATTCATAAATTCTTTGTAATGACCCGTTCAGAATTCATATATCCTCATTTCTGTTTGTGAGTCTGCGGAGATCATTCCCGTTCTCTAGCCGTTCATTTCAGCTTTATGAGACCAATTCATCATATTCAGCCACGGCCAGAGTGCACACATTACTT